>JPKZ01022846.1:333939-353167 GCA_000803305.1 Toxocara canis
GCAATATAAAGCAAAAAGAAGAGAAGAGACCTGTCGAGCAGGCGGGCTCACGTCTGCACACAGTGCAAAGCCAATCGAGTGAGCTGCCGATTCACTTACGTGGCACAAATTCACCGAAACGCCTCTTCGCACTGCAACTTTCTAATTACGTCCCTGCGCCAGGTGCATCCAAAAAATAGACGGACATATAACTAACTGCCCAATTACCTCGAATACACACCTCCCCTCCCCCTCCCCCTCCTCACAATTCATTAACAGAGGCCCTTTCAAAAAATCGTCAAAAAGCAGAGCCTGGTGGCTATATTTCAAAGAAATTCTCTCAAAAACTCACGGCAAATTCGTTCATTCCTCCTCAGTGAATAACAGAAGCTTGCAGTATTACACTGCCCGAATAGTTAGGGGAGAGGGATGCTCCGTTGAAGTTCGGCTGCAAAAAAAGAAAAGTCTGCCATCTCAAATGTTTATCAGCTATTAGATACACAACACACTGCCAAAGACGCTTCAACTTCCACACAGAATTTTTGCGGGAAATATAACCAGTTAATAAAATTTGACACTTAGAGAATTTTAATTTTTGCTGGAAAATTTTTCCTTTCTCGAATTTCCAAAAAATACTGCATCTCTTCCTCCCCTGCAACTGGCCCATTACGACAACCCCCTCCCCCCTCTCTACCCACCCCATAGGGTAATCCCATCTATTGTCGTGCTTATCAAATGAACTGAAAGAGAATGAAGCCACAGCACAACGTCAATACTACCAAATAAAATTTCGGCTCATTATGAGACGTAGGAAAACAAATTTATGAAGTCTACTTAAATATCGAAGATGAGAATACGAAGTTCGTGAGTTTAAAAAAATGCATTTTGAATCTTGACGACTGCGTCAATAAACAAGCCGGTGTGTTTTCAAGGAAGCTTTCGAAGCGAACCTTACAACTGTGCGATGATGCAATACAACTTTCTTTGACTTAAAAGGTACTAAGAAACGCAACGTTAGGGAAGTTCGAGTGAACTAACTGTTCGGAAGTAAGTTATGAAGTAATAAGGATGATAAGAAAGGGAAACATTTCAAAATGTGTTGAGTGTATTGCAGCATAACACCGCGCAAACGTTTGCCGACCGAAATATGCGCCCTACACCCATCAATACACTGCTTCTTTGCTAAACACCATCGAAGAATCGTAAGATGGTTTAGTGAAGAACTTTGCTGAAATAAAAGAACGACAACTTCGGCATGAGGAAATGCGAGAAGATGAGGGGAGAAGGATGAAGTGGCGAAACAAAAGCAGGAGACACGAGGACACTGAATCCGGAAAGATCGGGATCGCAGATCCGGAAAGGCACCGGGAACAACAAGAAAAGGAAGCGATGAGATGACGAGTGAGTACAACGAACTCATAAGCTAAGTATCCATCTCGCCGAGGAAATGCTGCTGCACTACATCAAACTGTGTAACTGCAAACGATAGAAAGAGAATGCCAATAAGGTAAAACTCTCTTTACTGAAAAAAAATAAAAATAATAATTCGCGCCTAGAAATCTCTTCGTCCACTGAAGAGAAGAAATGCTGTCTACGAAAAAAAAGTGATTGCCGGAACAAAATGAATTAAAAGATCAAATTATATGTCGCGGCGCATGTTCTACTACAGTCGCAGTGGACTAATAGTGATTTTGCAGTGGGACAGGTGGAGCAAGAAAGCTAAACTACAGGCAAGGCGGAAGGGCGATCTGAATACGCGTCGTGAACGGACCAAATAACACTGAAAGGAAGCGAAAGCTGAAAATGAAAACCATCCCCGCACGCTTCCTCCATCATAACAATTCCACCTCTGTGAAACTGCAGACGTGGAGCACTTCAAAATCAAAAATTTTACTCTGCGAAAAAGAACACTGTGCTGCGTACAGCCTTTGGCAGGTTATCAATTTCAAAGAGTTGCACATGACCAACTGCTAAGAGCTTCGGATGCCGTCCACAAACAATTTCCGGGCAAGCCATGCGCTCCGTTTTTTTGAAACATCAGCCATAGTAAATCGAAAATATGAAACGCGTGCCGTGTGCTTTTGCATACGGCATATGAGTGGCGGCACTGGACGATTTCGCGTTATGCGTGTCCCTTACATGAAAATGCGGCACTCGCGTTCTGTATTTTCGAATTGGTATTGCCCTGAAAACAGAAAGACAAATTTTTGGGCATGCGCAGAGCCAAAACCTTGAGCACAGGCGTCAGTCGAAAACCAAAAGGGTTGAGGAAATCCTCCACCCGACAAATGCTCTCAACCTTCAACATTAAGAAGAAAAGAAACTCCCAAAAAAAGCTGCGGAAAGTAGCACAATGTTCCGAGTGTCATAAGCCTTCTAAAAAACTAAAGCTAAAAAAACTCGCCCAGCTATGGCTGCTGAAGACTGCCGTTCGCGCAACCCTGTGAAGTTTCGTATTCCCACGCAGCAGCAACACAAGAGCATAGGTAGTTGGAAACATTTTATAAAATCGAAAATGAGACAAAACTGACAGCAATACTACGGATGGTTCATGCCTTATGTGGAAGCTGAATCACTTGCACAGCATCCCTTCGGCAGAATCTAGCACTGGTTTACAACACCCAAATGTGCAGCATCAAAACTGCAGCATTACTTTTATCAACTGCATTCCAAACGATACTTCAGATTTCGATAACGTTTTGTGTTTTAAACGTTAAGGTAAAACAGCATCAAATAACTCGCTTGCAATTTCAGCTGCTCTATCCCCCAACCTCTTGCATCCCCTACTTCGTGCCCTCGATGATGCTTTGTGCTTGTGCGCATCAATGAGATGAGCTTGCTAAAATAATTTCAGCCATGTTTGTCTATCGATATGCCCCAAACCTTTTAAGCAGACATACTGTTGTGCTCCTTATGTGAATTGGCGCAATCGTCAGGAATACGACAACCTAGCTGCACATTTACGACACTTCTTTTCCGACAAAATTACGCTTAAATAGTGGCACATCAACGAAGAATCGACGCGGTAACGAAATCATTAAATCTGATCTTATAGTTGCCTTAGCGGCGATAAAAGCACCTCAGTTTTACATTCTGAGATATTTATTCGCACGACTAGTTTTCCCAAACGTAGGTTAAAAATTTCAAGAAAAAAACGCTGATTGTGAACCACCAACACGCAAACGTGACTACGTAGCACAAGCCGTATGCAACTATAACACAACGGAATGATGTTCCGAGGTGGGCATCGAGGGAGCAAGCGAGCCATCACCACTAGACGCGCTGCTAGAAAAGACACGATATACAACGCGAACAGACGCACTAGACAATCGTCGAAATTGTGTTGATTGGATGCGAAGTCGACATACAAACTGTGATGTAGTAATGCATGCGGACGAAACGCGATCGGTGGGACAACGAGCGAGCATTCCGAGGGGGAAACGCGCTGCATCGAGTGCGACTCGCACACGCGATTCGCGTAAGCTCGGCAAACAAATCATTTTGACTGATCTCTATGCGGATGGTTGCATTAATTCAAGTATTTCCTCTTTCTGCTGCCTTAAAAGTGTGTGCTGCACAAGTCTAAACGAACTGATGACTGTGGTGACACATAAATTATATATTTTAATCTCACTTCGCTAGAATTAGTTGCTGATATGCCGACAGTCGTTGAACAAAGAAGTGGAGCCAACAACATGTCGACTCATTTGTTTGTCCTCAGACTACGTTGCCAGCGTATTGTGGAATCTTTTGAGGGAAGTAGTTCCGAAGTGTTGAGCTAGAAATATTTTATTATCTCAACAACACCGAACTACTTACACCAACTCTTCCTGTTTTCTTGGAATATCCGATCCCAGCGCATATTAAATATTGCTATCAAAATAACGACAGCAGACTTCAGCGAGCAATCAGCTCATCAAAGCGAGTCCAAATCTCTCACTTTCTTTGCGGCCTAGGTTGATGCCGACCAGATTTCGCGCTTCCACGCATTCTAGATTTGCTTTTAAAATTGCGTTAAACAGATAAAACGGACATTCAAGCCGAGACCATAAGGCGTCATGGTTTTGCATCACGGCCGAACAAAGCAGAAAAGAGCCCGACAGCGACAGAAAAAATTAATGATCAGACCATTCACATGCCCTATACATTGATCTGGTGGCCATTCGTTCTCCCTGGTACTGTGTGCGAATGTCGACGACGCACAACAGAATGCACAGCCCAGCTGCTTCCTTTCCATTCACTGCCGAGACTACTCCACGCATTTTTCGGTTTTCGGTCCGATACTCATAACAAAATCGCCCGGTTTTGTTCATTTGCAACTCGGCTTCCGGTTATTAGTGATAGAGATTGCTCTCGTTACTCTCGTATGAACACCGTGCATACTTAGACAACGCCATTTATGTTTTTCCAACCGGGTGGCCAACTGTGATTAAGCAAAACATTTATGCCGATATTTTGTTCTTCATTATGCTACACATTGAATATCTGCTCGTCAACTAGAACAGAGTTAAATACTGTGTCGACGCACCATCGTATTTCACTCCCAACAACTGGCTATCAACATTTACCGTATCGTTCTGAACGTAGCTGCCAAGAGTTCCATTGTTGGAGAGGTCTGGACAAGAATTGTACTGGGAGGACTGGTTTTATTTTTCATGATAAAGACGACGGCTCGAGAGGTACATATTCGAAGTGCCTCGGCATTTTTTTTTTCGGAGTGTGGACAAAAACGCCCTATTAGGTCGGATTTTCAGCTGTTATGCCAAAGAAAAAACTTAAATCAGCCTGAGGCAGTCGACCAACAAAGGAGAGATGAGAGAGCCTCTCTGAAAGAAAAAAACCATTCACATCTCGATAGGATTACTGAAAAAAAAATCCCACAAAGTGTGATGTATAAACGCGAGCTGTTATAACTGTTTTAACGAGGTTCACATAAATTTCAATGTCTAGAGTATGATAACAATAAATGTGAGTCAGCGGGCATCATCAACTGTTAGATACTTTCGGCGTCTGCTTTGGAACAACATTCGAAGCAATGCACGAGACGCTTCTCCTCAGGTGCAAACACCAGTCTGCAATTATCATAAATTGTTTTATTATAGAAATCACCCACTAAACATCACTTTTTTCACATCAGATATTTTCAAAAGTAACTAGCGGGTCCTCACAACCCTCCCCTCTCCCTCGCCCCCCCCCCCCCCCCCCCCCCCCCCCCCCCCCCGCCCCCCCCCGGAACACACAAATCACTGAAGAAAAAAAGACAAAAAGAAAATAAAGGAGCAACATTTCTTACCCTCAATAATAGTCCACAGCGCATAAATTCATGCGAAAGGATATGTAACATCCTTTTTTAAGGTTAGAAACGGTGAAATTCATAGATATGAACAGGCATTCAAGGTTCACAAAAAACGGAAACAATGTCAATGCAAAAGGGGTAAGGACTTCAATTGTTTTCAAACCGGAATAGCTTCGATTTACAAAACTACCTGAAAAGGAAACAGCCGAATAGTGAGCCGATCGTCGGCCCAAGCCAAAAAACGTAATGACCCAGAAACGGCGAATAGTTACTTTGAGCGGCCGAAAAGACGGCAAGCCCAAAGGCCAGTAGCGGATTCCATGAGACTGTTGACAGCAATAGACTGAAAGCAGCAAACAAGTTTCGCCTAACGCTATAAGCTTCCCATATCCGCGAATTATCCTTTAGATATTTTCAGGCATATAGTTCGTCCCCAATTTTATTATTGCAACAGTGGCCTTTTAGCAGAAATACGAACAAGATAACATACATTTTTCTTACTGTATAGCGCTCGCTTCAAAGCCACTAGCATGTCATGACAATACGGCATAACTGACTGATGCAGCCATGACCCCAAAATTGGAAAGCATTTGAAACAAATAGTCTTTTCATCTAAATCAACGCCATGAAATTTTTAAGATGTTGTGAAATTTAGACATTTGGAGTTTCCAATATACTGGTTCTACTTCAAAGCTTATTTTGATTCGCATGAAAAAGTGTAATGCCTATACTTCCTGTTCCAGCACCTTGTTATTCGCATAACAACCGTGAAACCTAAGTTCCCCCTCCCCTTTTAGGTCATCCGAATTTTTCATCAAGCCACTTTCTTGCAGCAAAATATGTTTGGTCGTTTAAAAGCTTTCATTGTGCCAGATTAGTAAAAACTGGCAACCGGGTAACAATACAGTGCTTTGCTACGAATCTGAGAAAAGCAAAACGTGGCCCGACATCACGGGAAAAAAATTCAAACACCTGAATGGCAAATGAGAAGCCATTTTCAGAAAACAATTCCAGAGGATTTGGATTTACCTGAGAAATGAGGAGAGGAAAATGGCAGCGAAAATAGGTAACGGGCTTAACGAAAGCCGTCCAATGGCTGTTAATCCGACGCCGAATCTTGATGAAGTCATCAGCTGGCTCATTACTACCAAGAGACTCCCAATAAATTCAACCAGCACCTAAAACTGACAAATGGCAATTTCATGCATTATTCATGACAACCTTATATGAATGATGACGCGATCAATTTTTCAGCGCAAATAAAAGTGATGGCCTATCCTTTCGTCACTTTACTCTTTGCTTACGAATTAGGTAATGTGCAGAAGACCCTATTAAGCTTGTATTGCATCGGGTCAAAAACAAGAAACATTAAACCGTTTACGTGATTCATGATAACCTACAAAGTTAAAAAATCGCAACGTTGACACCTGCGATCGACATTTACGTCCTCCATACTTGAACCTCATAGAACTGAAGGGACAAGGAGAGGGCTCAAAGTGCTCTATTGCCTCACTCTAGAATATCTATCCTACTCTTTCCAGACCTCTTCCTTTCCACAAGTATATGCCATGAAAATGTGCCAGAGATATCTCAAGTTGAATTGCGAAAGCGCACATCGTTTCGTTTTTCCGTACCTCTTCGAATACTTTGACTGTTTTACTATTGTTGAACTCAATTTCTCAAATTTCATGCATTACAATGTCCCATAATGTTAAGTTGAATGTGAATCAATTTACTAATTATAGAGTAAGCTGCTCCGTACATTTCTCTCCTGCTCGATTTTCACAACGCTTCATCTGCCATACCTATGACGATTTCTTTCTTTATTTGATTTCTTCAGAACTTACTGTTTTCTTTTTTCCATCCATGTTTCCTTTTTTCAATCCATGTTTTCTTTTTCCATCGTATTTTTTCTTCAGTCCATGTTTCCTAATTTCTGAAGTGCGAAAACACTTCCTAATGTGCATTATACACACTGTTCAGTGTGCAGTTCGAACCAAACTTTGAAAATTAAATTCACATCAAACTTTAAAAATTTAAATCCAAACCAAATTTCAAAATTAAAAACGAAAATTAGAAACGCGTTATAGTTTTAAGTTTTCGTTTTTAAGAGTATATTCCAGCACTCACGCACAATCCGGTATGGCGCCCGCTCTTTATAAATACCCCTTGATTCATAGCCAGCATACCTAGCCCATACTGTTTCTACTTTGGTTCATCTCGAACATTTCTTCGCCATCGAAAATCAACCACTAAACGCACGGATCATGCGCACAACAAACGCCAGCGGTTAACGAAACGGTGCTCTCGAAGCGGCAATTTACGTACTAGAACGATCAGCTTCACAGAAATACGCCAGTGCGCACGATTTTGTAAAGTCGTCTTTAATACATGTTCCTCTTCTACTATCTGTTTTTTTTTCCCCCCCCCCCCCCCCCCCCTTTAGAAGAGTCTGGCTTTCACGCTGCAATTTTTCAACGATGTGAAATAGCTTCCAGAATTTCTATGCTGGAATCTTTAATCAGGAAATTCTTTCAGTCAGGCACCATGCTTTCATATTAAGACAATTGTATGGATGACCGAGAGCAGTCTCACTCTCGCTTCGTCGACCCCAACCGTCAAAATGCCTTCCACCATCCGAAAGCCTTGAAGTAAGCGGAATTATTCTTCAGCCTTTATCGTGCCCACCACTTACGAACAGCTAATTTTATGAGTCGGCAATTGAGAAACCTTTTACGGCAAGAAGTTCCACTATAACACTGCTCTGTTCATCATGTGATTAGCAAATAAACAGGCGTATTTCAGTACTACCTTCAGAGAATGGAAAATTAAAGCAACTACCAATCGGAAAGCCATTCTTGTTCGATCGGCGTCAACATCATAGAGAATGTGTACGGAAGAAACATCAGTGTTCGACCTGAGCAGCTGAAAAACTCAAGGTATTTGAATGTTGTCTACATTACGGTGGAAATTAACCTATCTTTAATACGATTTTTTAAAAGATGAAAAAAGCAAGCGGTTAATACTATATGCGCTTTTCGCTGTCATCGTCAAAATTTTCTAAATCTTCTTCTAACTGTTCAAATGAAAAATAACCTTATTAGGCGCAAACATTTCTGATTGAAATGCTTTCGATGACGGCATCCGTTTTTCAAAAAATTTATGCGTCTGCTTCCCTCAAGTTTTCCATTTTCCATCCGCAAAAATTATTGTCTCTGTTCATTGCACAATGTGTTTTTCAACGCTCTACAGGAACTTTAGGAAAACTATTTTTCTTCCTGATCTCTTTTCATTGCCAAATTATTTAACCAACAAAATAACTCAATCAGAAACTTATAAGTGATAGCAAAATTTTTGTTTGGGATCCCCTCGCAATGTTAAGCATTGTGCTAGCTGAATTTCATCCTTCGATCTTTCCTCGTTGACGAATTGATACCGTCTAACAGACACCCTTATTAGGCGCAAACATTTCTGATTGAAATGCTTTCGATGACGGCATCCGTTTTTCAAAAAATTTATGCGTCTGCTTCCCTCAAGTTTTCCATTTTCCATCCGCAAAAATTATTGTCTCTGTTCATTGCACAATGTGTTTTTCAACGCTCTACAGGAACTTTAGGAAAACTATTTTTCTTCCTGATCTCTTTTCATTGCCAAATTATTTAACCAACAAAATAACTCAATCAGAAACTTATAAGTGATAGCAAAATTTTTGTTTGGGATCCCCTCGCAATGTTAAGCATTGTGCTAGCTGAATTTCATCCTTCGATCTTTCCTCGTTGACGAATTGATACCGTCTAACAGACAGGTAGACACAAATAAATATATAAGCACAGAAATGACATGCACTTTCGGTATCGCGAAAAGTGCATAAAAGTGTTAACTGGTGGATCAACATCAACAACAGATCTATAACTGAATCAACGAAGAAAAACGAGAAACAACCAAGAACAAGGTTTGATATTCTATCGCGACGCCTTGGCGGTCGACAAAAAGAAATTCACCCCTCGTCCTCCTCTCCCTCTCTCTCTCTCTCCTCCACTCCCTTCCTTTACTCATCTAAGAAACACTAACAAGTTTATATCGTAAAGTCGAGGAATGACTAACAGCAAAAATAGCTATAGCGACGATTGAGGCAGATAGCTGCATAAGCAGTAAAACGATACATAGCGGCCACGCGGTTGAAAGCGAGAACAGCTGAGCCAATGTGATCGCTGGCGAAATTTGAACACTGTAACGACATGAATGTGCTTGATCGCTGTCAAAAGACCTCACCCATATTCGCACAGAAGGAGAACCAACAAGTTCCTTGTTGCGCGTGTAAGAGGAGCTGCGCATAATTCTTTTGATCCTTCTTAATTTATCGACCATGAGCCGTTCCTAGTACAAGGTTAATCAAAAAAAATCACCCGTCGGTACTCATTCGTCCTCTCAAAACGCATCCTTGAGGGAAGTGGCAAGGTAAACTCCCTTTACAACGGTAAAACCACAGCGTTTAGAAATTTAAGTTCAAAAAAGAACTAGCAAGTCAAGATAAGATAGCATCAGTTTCCGCATCTCATTAATGGTGCAAATGGTTTTAACTTCATTGTCTAGAAGCAATACAGTAGCTCAATTACCCCTCGTGCATATTCTTCTAAAGCAAAATATGCTTTAAACATTAATAGGTGATCTGCGCTCAAATACGCCCCTATTTGTTTCTTACGACTACTCATGCACAAGTTGTGGTCTTCCAATCAACAACAAAAAAAACAACTGTTCTCCGCCAGAAACCCTCAATCCCTCACGAAAACGCATGTGCTTAATGCGTTTGTACTTGCCGTCCACGAGATATATTTATTACCATCGCCGAATTCTATCAGTAATTCAAATAACAGACTCTGCGTTCAACTGATACTGTTGGCTATGCAGCCGAAATGGGGATGCCTTGAGTTGTTCAAAACGCCGACAAGCTTTGAAATTCGCTCAGCCAATCGTAACACAAAGGAGCATTTAGTGTAATTGGCTAACCAGAGTGTAAATTAAGACGCTAAATCTTCTACACGAAAAACAGCAAGTTGTAAACCACCAAGATTACATCGAAACACGGCTCCGCTGATCCCCAACAACACGCGACTTTTCAATTTTTCGTGCGGTTTCAGCATCCGAAATAGGCGTTCGTGCAAACGTAAAAAATTCTAAAACAGTATTTAAGGATATAGAAAAACTGTTACGTTTGAAAGGCAGTAACGAAAATGAGAACTGTGGTGGCGTCGATCGCTGCGAGTGTGAAAATTCGGTTATAAAACAACACATGGCGATCGATCAATTCGGCGTCGACAAAGTTATAAATGAAGAGACAGAAGAAAACCGAGAAGAATTCCGCAATGCATGGCCGTAGCACACATTCCAGACATGAAAAACGCACTATCGGCGTACTTGACTGAAAAAAGTGGGAAAAAGGACAGCATCGCATGAAACTGTGTCGACTTAGTGATACAGCTAATGAAGAATAAGGAGGTCGAGAGCGGGGCTGGGGGGGAACGGCGGATGAAAATGGAGACAAGAACGGAGTGGGACAACAATGTAATACACGAAATTTATTATCGAGCAAATTTTCGGGTGAAGGGGCTAACCGATCGTTCCGGTCAACTTTTTCAGATTGTTGAAGTCGCTTCCATCTGAACCTTTCATGTTCACAAAAGATGTTCCGCCTATGCCAGACAACATGGCTTTTTTATCGTTGAAATGACTGAAAAAAAATTCCGAAATTTCTGATAGAAAAAGCTGCAAATGGTTCAAAAAATAAGATAAACGTTATGATAAATCTCGTAAGCGATTCAAAACTAATGATTTCGTTAACTAAAAGACACTTCCTAATATCAAACGGCGTCAGAACAGCAATTTCAGTTATTAAACGATACGGTCACTCGAATAACAATGACGATTACCAATATATTCATTTTTATTGTATACGTACGCACTGGAGGATTTCAACAATTTAACATTACAACGATGCTTTTGACGATAACTTAAATTATTCCAAACAGACATCAAAAATAAACAACTTCATCATTCTAAACAACTCTAATGAAACCCGACTCTTTCAGCCTCATTAGTTATATGTGCAGCTATTGACGACCTCGAGTTGTAATGATGCGAGCATTACTGAAATGAGTCTAAATTTTTAAAACTGTTTTTGTGTATTTAAAAAAATGTATTTGGCTTGCCAACAATTGCAAATACTGATTGCGTACGTTGCAAGCGAATTATAAAGTAAATCAAATACGTTTTGTTGAGGGGAAGCCGAAAGAAAAGGAATAAAATTATAAAAGCATAACATCTGTACTAACCGAATCGTTCGAATACTGACGGCATGCATAGGTGGGCGAAAGTGATCGCCTTGTTACATACTCGTTTTTATTTCTCAGTATGCCTTTAACTTTGAACTCGCTCATCCGCGCCATTCCATTGCTGAAGTACTGTTTCTGCTTTCCAGGATATGTGCTACAAACCACATTTGTCCCATCGGGTAGCTCGAACTGTTCGTCCTGATATACCATCATACTGAAAAAAAACAACCCAAGCTTTCTCGAGCGCCAACAATTGAATTGCTCATCTTTCAAAGATTGCGAAGACAAAAAAAACGTATTTCTGATGGAGGATAAGTTTCTAACAAATAAAACAGCTGTTAATTCTCTGGTAGCAACACATAAATTATGAATAAACAATACTCCATTCCCAGCTTTGGGAACCAGTAACTGAAGTTGATTAAGGGCGAGATACGCATGAAACGTATAAGATAATGCAAATGTAAAAGAAATTCAATCCTCGCACAAACTCGTCGATAACCGTTTGTGTAAGCGATATAACGTTATCTTTTAAGATCGTCCGAAAACCACGAAAAGCATTGGAAAAGTTCGTGCGCCGACCGCTCATCATTCTTTCCAGCAAAATTTTATGCCATAGCAAATTATAACATATCCAAACAACATTTTTAGATTCAACGTAAAGAGATAAGAATCTATTTTCCAATTCCAGTGTTCTATGGTTGCCTTTATAAAATTAAAAACTGAAAGAAAAAATGAAGGAAAAAAGCGATTTGTAACAAGGAAACTATAGACTCGCAATGGAAAAAAGAGAAGAAATCGGAAATTAGCTGCGTAAATAATGAACTGCGAAAAATTTTATAACGATAAAAGCCCATAGTTAACAAAAAATACTAAGGGAGAGACCATGTGAACGCCATTTTTACCTTAATAACGTTTCATTACCTGGGAATAATTAGCAAAACTGATATTTTAAAAGGCATCTTTCCTTAAGTAAATTCATGGCAACATTTTCAGAAGCCTATTGCTAATTTGCGCCGAGACTAAACAACAACTAGAGTAATTGTTTGCAGAAAAAAAAGCAGTCCTTCAAGACAATAATCACGTTAATTCCCCCTTAGATTCTAGCCAAACTTTATATGAATAGTAGGTTCTTTTTACAGTGCGTTCATAAAGTAAAAAATAAATTGCCGCACTAACAGAAACATGAGTTCGATGCTTTAAGCTGGGGAAAATAAAAAGACTAGGATGAGTAGTTAATACGCAAAAAAAACCCACAACGAGATAGATGCCACTGAATACGGGACTAATGAGCGAGTGCTTAGCTCCAGTGTCAGTCGCCATTACAACTCGCAGAGGGAGAGAGTGATAATCACAGAAAAGAATTTGTTGCTAGTGATCGTCCACGGCCGCACGGCTGTTCCCTACTCAGTTTACGCACCACTTTTGCTTCGCAAAAATTTCTGCCCTATTTTCACTACGTGTTGCCCATAAAGAGCATTTGGTATATATATATATATATATATATATATATATATATATATATATATATATATATATATATATATATATATTCTCGCAGAAGAGATTCTAGATGATGATAAGAGTGAAAGGCTTTTGCCTATGGTAAGCTTTGCTTCCTCCATGCTTACATTGAGCGAATAGACTACATTCTGCAGAGAGGATTTTTTGCAGAACAAATTTCGCATAATATTTCGAGCGAAGTATCTTGCACTCGAGGTTTCCCCACACTGAGCACACGCGCACACTGTGGGTTAACTGAGTACATGCTCTTACTGCAGCGATCAATGCGCTTTTTTTACCTTAAACGATTCGGCAAGTAAAAATACGGAATTTCTACCAACAACGCTAGAACAATCGCAAATCATTTCTTTTTTCTTTCTTATACTTTTTCATTTGGTTCGATTAGCCGCCTATGAATACTGCTTGCAGCCGAGTTAGATCAACCATTAGCGATCAGGCGGTTCATTTAAAAGGACTGACTGCTCCTATCAATGAAGAGTCGAACAAATAAAGCACAGAAACAGTGGAATACACTGTGTTGAATCGCGGAACTTGAAATATTAATGCGCAAGTTCGGAGTGTCTTCGGGAAGACTCGCCAAGCATAATTATCTAGCGTAATTCGAAAACGCACACTTAGCAAGCACTTGCTCCGTATGGAAAGCATACGCAACGTTTCCATAGCTCATTATGACAGCTGCTCTCTTGGGCAACGCAGGGAAAACCGTTGTTCATAGTATATCACTGAGAGGCAAGAATACGGCAAGGCGCAGACGTCCCATCACAACTCCTCCATTGAAAGTACGATTTCTCTTTCAATGAACGCTGATGATAGTGTACTGCAAACAGGTACAGTGGAAGAAGTGGAAGGGGAGGGGGAACACAGGAGAGGAAGTCACATTTCGGTGAAAGGATTAAGAAACAGAGCAGGCGCGATGTTGATTTAATTTTCTCTGTATGCCCGTGGTGCTCAACGAGCGTAACCCGCCTCAAAGGCTGAACTTTACGAATTCAGCACTTACCACAACTGTATTATAAGAATTACAGTTGGAGGAAGTCGAGTAGGAGGTGGAGAAAGGGTTACGTAAAAGATGTTAGTATGCGGAGGGGGATGGGACGGGCGAAACCGCTAACGCCACCTTAACTCTTTTTCTTTCTCTCCGCCTGAGATGTGGGCGCAAAATCTGAAATTCGAATTTCAGGAAAGGATTTCACCGCATCGAAGAATATTTGTACTTAGTGTGCTATTCTGTACTACGTCATGGTATAGTATACTACTTCGCTATTTTTACCGAAACGAAGTTCTGAGGTATGGTAGAGAACACATATCACTCTTATGGAAAACGTGAAACAAAGTATTCAAAACAAAAAAAAAAGCTGGTAGAGCGATATCACTCATATCACTATATGAAACAGTCGCAATTTTTGTACTGCACTGCACTGAAGCAGGCGGGACAACGCAAAACAGTACTCATACCAAAACCGAGCTATACGACAGTACCATTCCTAGCATTTTTCGACCTAAAATAATAAAATAACCGTACCAAAAAAAGCTCGCACGATGATAGCGCTTGCTAGCAAGCGTTTTTTTTTCAAAGTCCTTCATGGTGCTCAAAGACGTATTAACATCGGAAATGCGCAAAATGTAAATGTTGAAATGTCAACAACAAACTGAATTCACTTCGATACAGCATCAAAACAGTTTCCCCAGCAAATAATAAAGAAATTTTCGAGAACTTATATTCCTCCGTCCGTCCTCTTCTCCTCACTCCGCTCACAGATATTCAAATCTGCCTAATATTATTAGGAGCGACGTGTGAGCGCAAGCTGTTTACTTTTTCACTAGCAAAGAACGCGCCCCAAATCGATGTTAGCAAAACGAACGAAAGGTCCTCAACTTCCCTCAACTGCTGCGATCATTCAATTATGCTCACAAATGCAATCACTGACTGATTCCTGAACATCACATACAGTGATATATATGCCAGAAGAAAGAACGGAATGTTATGGAAACAATGTTTCTATTCCACAATCAACAAGACTGCTTCTAATGCCAACTATTTTCAATACAGTTCTGTGTCACATTTTGATTACGCCATATTAAAGGAATGAAAATTTTGGATAAGTCACCGCAACAGCCAGAGATGACACCATCGGCATTTCATCTTATAACTTACTGTGCTTCACAAAAAAGCTGGATGTCTATACATTTTCGATCATAAAGAATTCAGACTTTTTTGAATCTGTTTCGCAGTGAACTATTTCGAGCCCTGCAAAAGAAAAAACTGCCTCTTTCTATTTAATAGTTCAGTGAGGTGATAAATTCTTTAAAAGTCACCTCCAGCTTTGGACAGCTGCACAACAGGTCGAACGCTAAAGTTGTTTAACGCACCCAAAGCGAAAACCTTCAAAGTAGTCGAAAACCAATATGGCAGAAAAAAAAATGGATGCCAGCTTTTTAGGTAAGCGTTCAAGCAGTACTTGCTCAGCTAAAAACGCAACGACGGCTCCCACAAATACCTGTTGTCGTACTCGCCGATCAACGTCCCATTCTGACGTTAGACGACATCAATGCAGTAAGACTCAGCGATATCCGATAAACTGCTTTTTGACTTCCCCTTTTGAACGAACGATCAAATCGAAGACTCGTGATACCAGCAATATACTGCTGAAATCATGAAATGTTTGCAAGCGACAAAATCATCCATCGCACAGCAGTAGGCTTCAAGGCACTACGTTTAGCAATGCGTATTTTGATGCGCATATCCAGCGGCAACTGTCGTCACAAATCCATTTCAGCGAAACTGTCGCTAGAATTCCATTTCAGCGCCTTGCTGGGGCGAGGACTTAATCTCTATGCAGCAGTTCGAAATGACAGCTACTAGTCAGTGGACGGTATGTGACGAGCTCGAGTGGTGTCATCAAATGAGAACACATGATACGATGAAATGAAAATTTGCGAAAGCAGCCAGACTGGATTTGCTCGACGCGATGCTTTAGAAGATACACAATTTTTTAAACAAAGTGTAATAGCAATATGGCCACTCTATAAAATAACAGCTGTATCTCTATGCTAGAGCGTGCTATTTGTTAAAAAGTTGGGGAGAGGTTTGACTAAATACAGGCTTTCTGAGGGAACTGAAAGGTATTGCACCGTTTAAGCAAATCGCTGTAAGTAGCAAACTGTAAAATATAATCGCAGCAACAAGTACTACCTGCTGCATAGCACAGTTATCGCAAAAACCAGTATGGCTAAGCTGACAATCGGCTGTTGTGCTGCTGCGTGATTTCGCGCTTCATAGCACAAAATTTTATCCAAATTCCTTGAATTACTTCTGTTTAACTTTAGATTCTGCACAAGGTGACTTTTCCACTGAGGTGAGCAGATTTTTTATCTGCTCATCTCAATGGAAAAATGCCTTTGAAGCATTGTTTGATCTCATCGCATCATCGAGTTCCCACCCTCATACAGAGCATCACTCAAGAACTTCAAGCACTCAACATCATGAGTTTGCTAACTGCATATTAATAACTTCAGAATTTCAGTAGCAGTGCCTTGGTGAACTTGGAATCTTACCACCTGTACAGCTACTTGACATAAAATAAGGGTAACAATGTTAATTCAACAAATCAAGCCTATACCATATAAATGCTTCGAGGTGAAGCCTTTACAAGTCACAGAAATCTATATGAATCAAAACGCTTGATCTAGTCACATATTTCAGACATGCCCATGTAAAGCGCTTCACAGGATAATCCAGCAACTCGCGGCTAAGTGGTAAGCTGGATATTTATCCAACGAGAGCTCGCGAGTTCAAACCCGGAGCATTATGGCAGTGGCCAGTGATGTGCACACAAATGTCTGATCCTAGACGCTCATGCGGAAGTTCATCACTGAGGTCTACCTCTACACCTATCGAGGTTTGAGTCAGTTTACAACGTAATACAATAACTGGTGCTGGTCATCGCTGCCCAGTGCTGGTGCAAAATTTCTGCTTCTCACGCCTAATAACCTCCAGTATTGAAAGAAAACTGCCGTATAAGCTCGATAAAACTGCTGCTTCTTTGGGGAGAAAAAGAAAGAACGAGCCTCTATAGCGCTTATATTACTGGAATGTGACATAAAGTTGTGTAATGTGTAATGTGGTGTAAAGGTGAGCCATTGCCCCTATGTATTCATTATCATATGCGTATGTTGTTCTAATAAGTTGTCCAATGCAGAAAACATGTAAATTGCTCTGGCTAGTGAAACAGCTAAAATTTACAAAAAACAAAGAATATAACAAAGTTATAACCGTCAACTCTGGACTATCTACCAAAAAAAAAAACCGCATCCGGCCTCTTCATGTGTTCTGAACCCACGCTCGAATAACTGCGTCATCGAAATTTAGCCTACAACGGTATAGTAATAATTTCCATTTGCCCTTTTAAATTACGCTACGCTACACCCCGCCTTCGCATGCTATATCATACTTGGCACTACACTATACTATGCCAACCTATATCACAGTGAAAAACGACATAGGTTGGTTTTTGGCCTTGAAACACAGCACGCAACAGATATATTTTAACGAGCAAAAATATACAGCAAACCGTCGGATACACTTCTCACCCAGTCCACAGCACTCTGGCAGATCTTCTTCTTGTCAAGTTCTGAGTTCGCTGGTTCTGAACGCTACACTGTCCAGTATCGTGCCGGCCAACGACGACTCATCGCCTGCAAAGCGATTAAAGGAGGTGAAAAGGAAAACTTAAAAATCTGAAAAAGTCAGTTCTGATTGCAGCGACAAAAAAAGTGGGTGCTCCGAAGCAACGAAAATAATGCTATCCCAGAATAACAATTCCAAGTGGTAGCTATTAGTCTTTGAATAACAACCCTCTTGTGTTGCGATTGTTAACAACCTCGACGATCAAGCACTTCCATACTGAACGGCTTTTTTTTGCTTTGTATTTTGCACTAGCATTCTTGCCAACCGAATTAAAAATAAAACAGTGATCCTATAGTTTTGATGAAACTAATGGCCCTCACTCTACTCACAGGTCAAAAATTTTAGTGTAAAGCCACTAAACCAATTACATCGAAAAAGCGCCACTCTCAATCGCGCTACTACAGTTCAACCCCCACACCGATCCAATAAAATGACCTGGAAAGTCAACGTTAAACAATAATGGTAAGCGCAGCCAATTTTAGTTTGCGAAACCCTGCCGTCTCATCTGGTGCGTATATGAGTGGCAGGCAATTTTTTCTCATGACTAATTAGCAGCGATTTCACATTTTCCGTCAACGGGTGAAAACGTCTCTTGAAATATATATATATATATATATATATATATATATATACGTCCAGATTCGAGATGCAGAAATACGACTACAGTACTCTTTAAGCAAATCATATTGAGATTTGAAATTCTTGGAACATATAACATCACTTGATGTTGTGAATGAAAAAAAAAAACCCAAAACCATTAACCAGCCAAGGTGAATGCGACTGCGTATGAAACGATTTCCGTGTCAAAAGTTCATCATACATCAACGCAATAATTGTTCCGCTTGTGCTCACACCCGCTAACACATAGCCGAACGGAATAGTGCTGAAATGACCGCACAAGCGAAGCGGCACAGATCAGTCATATAGCCGAAAACAAAAGTGTTTGGAAGAGATAGCGCAGTTAGCTAAGAATGTGCAAAAGAATTTGCATTAAAAAAAAAAAAAAACGTTGCAAACAATAACAGCAACATTCACCATAACGTTCTAATCATGATAAGAAAGTTGGTCGAAACTGCCCAAAACCAATCGTTTCTTATTTGTGAAGCAATCTTTTTCATAAAATGGGAATTCTACAGTGTCCTGAATAAAACCAAAAAAAATCGACTGCATCCAGCTTCACCGATTATTTGTTCATAGTAAGCACTCTGAATTTGTTCAAATTATTTGAGAACTTAGGTGAAGCCACCATACGGCGATATACGGCAATTTCGTTAAAAAATCACGCCTCAGTTTTGCACATATTGAAAACGGACGCAAATTTACATCCACAAATTTCAGAATGCGGAGACTATTACCTCCTCTTCTTCCTCACCCACCCCCCCCCCCCCCCCCCCCCCCCCCCCCCCCCCCCCCCCT
>JPKZ01022846.1:353581-367097 GCA_000803305.1 Toxocara canis
CCGCACCTCTCCATCCTCTTTTCCTCCTCGACGAACCTCACACAGCAGAAATGACAGTTGCTAATGATGGACACAGCAAAAAATAAAAATGAAACAACACAGCAAAAAATTAAAATAAAACGTGATAGCAAAGATTTACCAAGAAGAGGAAACAAAGTCAGCAGCATGTTCAGTTGCATTAATCACATTGCAACTTACTTCGATTCGCAAATGAAAATCATGTTATATCTATTGTTACACTCCAGAAAAGTCACAGTTCTTCAAATTCTCGCCCGGAATCCTCACGAATGATGAGCAAGTCGCAATCTACTCATACTGATGACCTAAAAACCCTAGCACAGAATGCGAGCCTCTACTGAACCACAGCTAATCAACATAACGTCTCAGTCATTTTAAAATGATCAGAACGAGACGAAATTTAACTGATCAATAAATGAGAACGAGCAATACGGGCTAAATCCCAGTACACTTAGAAAAGAGAGCGCAGAAAACCATGTTTGCTCAGTCGTCATTGTAAATCGCACAAAGGTTATTAAACAGTAACTTTAAATGTGAATTATAATAACAAGCAAATTAAAATAAAACAAAATAAAATGTTTTTAACAAGTCAATTCGACGCAATACTTCCATGTGTTGATCGTATGCCCAACGTGAGCACCAGTGAGGAACAGTTAAACGAAAAAGACAATAAATTTAAAGTCGCCGACGGATAGCCGCACACTGACTGATCGGTGGGTGGGCTGGTCATCGTATCGTCAATATCAAAACTGGTCAGTTGTGCTCGTTTGGAGCGATGAAGCAACTGTTCTAGACGGCCGCAATCCGCATTATTAATGCACACTATCTGCTTACCTATCACGCATCGAACAAGTAACACAGACTCATACAGAATGGAATAAAATAAAGAGTTCAATCTTTTTTTCATAAACCATAGAGCGCAATACGTTAGCAATGTGGAAATGGACTCATATTCAACGTTCCTTATCTCGTCAATTCTTCCAATACGGAATCAAGAAAAAGTTCAATTACATAAAAAAGAGATTGGAAGTTTCGGAATCGATTACATGGATTATTTCCGTACAATACTTTTTAGCATTTCTATTGTTACGTTCTAGTAGAAAAAGTACAAAATCTTTTAAGCTGGAATGCATGATCGATTTCAATCAGCACGTTTTCAAACCAGTTCAAAAAATAATTTGATACTAGTTTGAATAAAGGAAAAAAAAACTAGTGACCAATTCTAAATGGTACATATTAAATCCTGGTTTACCTGGTCCCGCTATCAGCGACATACTGTCGCGACGGGTGAAGTCGTCCAATTTTCCGTTTCCATCTCTCTCTGTTCGCGGCAAGCCGCTGCCACAGAGGTCCTTCCACTTTCCGTATCTCGTCAGTCCATCTCATTGGAGGTCGTCCTGGTGGTCGTTTGATATCACGCGGATACCACTGGCATTTTTTCTTTGTCCATCTATCGTCGCGTATGCGGGCTACATGTCCTGCCCATAGGAAGTTTGTTCCTCCAGCATCCCTCATTGACATCAGCTACTTTTGTTTCGTTGCGTATTTTATCCTTGGTTATGTGGTCCCTCAGTGAGATCCGCAACATCCTTCTTTCCATGGCTCTTTCCGTCACTGCTAAACGTTCCTTTTCGCTTTTTATAAGAGACCATGTTTCACTTCCGTAAGTCATTGTTTTGACGACGGTTGTATTAAAAATTTTAGCTCGTATATCTGGATCGACTTTGGCTGTCAAAACTTCTTTCATGTCTGCGAAACACTTCCAACCAGCTCGTATTCTTCTGGAAATCTCTCCACTCATATCGTGGCGCATGTTTTTTTCTTGGCCAAGATAGATGAAACGATCCACTTCCTCAATGAATCGTTGTCGTAGTTTTATTTGTGGACCATTTTGCGAATTGCTGCGCATGTATTTCGTCTTCTGTGGATCCACTGTTAATCCAACTTTCTTGCTTTCATTCTTAAGTTCTCGCAGCATCTGTGTCAGTTCGGTGCTGTTTGATGCAAACAGCACGATGTCGTCTGCGAATCTAAGGTGGTTTAATTTTTCGCCATCGATAATGACTCCACCTTTCCATTTATTCTTCCTTGTCACCATTTCCAAGCAGGCCGTCAATAATTTTGGCGAAATGGTGTCAGCTTGCTTTACTCCTCTTCTCAGAGGTATCCTGACTGCTCTGTCAAATAACGTTATTTCCGTGCTGCAGCCACAGTTTGCTTCCTTCAGCAGACTAACATATTACGAACTGATTCCTTGATCGACTAAAGCTTGGAGCACCGCATTGATTTCGACACTATCAAAAGCCTTCTCGTAGTCCACAAACGCTATGCATAACACCAATATGGCAGAAAAAAAAAATGGATGCCAGCTTTTTAGGTAAGCGTTCAAGCAGTACTTGCTCAGCTAAAAACGCAACGACGGCTCCCACAAATACCTGTTGTCGTACTCGCCGATCAACGTCCCATTCTGACGTTAGACGACATCAATGCAGTAAGACTCAGCGATATCCGATAAACTGCTTTTTGACTTCCCCTTTTGAACGAACGATCAAATCGAAGACTCGTGATACCAGCAATATACTGCTGAAATCATGAAATGTTTGCAAGCGACAAAATCATCCATCGCACAGCAGTAGGCTTCAAGGCACTACGTTTAGCAATGCGTATTTTGATGCGCATATCCAGCGGCAACTGTCGTCACAAATCCATTTCAGCGAAACTGTCGCTAGAATTCCATTTCAGCGCCTTGCTGGGGCGAGGACTTAATCTCTATGCAGCAGTTCGAAATGACAGCTACTAGTCAGTGGACGGTATGTGACGAGCTCGAGTGGTGTCATCAAATGAGAACACATGATACGATGAAATGAAAATTTGCGAAAGCAGCCAGACTGGATTTGCTCGACGCGATGCTTTAGAAGATACACAATTTTTTAAACAAAGTGTAATAGCAATATGGCCACTCTATAAAATAACAGCTGTATCTCTATGCTAGAGCGTGCTATTTGTTAAAAAGTTGGGGAGAGGTTTGACTAAATACAGGCTTTCTGAGGGAACTGAAAGGTATTGCACCGTTTAAGCAAATCGCTGTAAGTAGCAAACTGTAAAATATAATCGCAGCAACAAGTACTACCTGCTGCATAGCACAGTTATCGCAAAAACCAGTATGGCTAAGCTGACAATCGGCTGTTGTGCTGCTGCGTGATTTCGCGCTTCATAGCACAAAATTTTATCCAAATTCCTTGAATTACTTCTGTTTAACTTTAGATTCTGCACAAGGTGACTTTTCCACTGAGGTGAGCAGATTTTTTATCTGCTCATCTCAATGGAAAAATGCCTTTGAAGCATTGTTTGATCTCATCGCATCATCGAGTTCCCACCCTCATACAGAGCATCACTCAAGAACTTCAAGCACTCAACATCATGAGTTTGCTAACTGCATATTAATAACTTCAGAATTTCAGTAGCAGTGCCTTGGTGAACTTGGAATCTTACCACCTGTACAGCTACTTGACATAAAATAAGGGTAACAATGTTAATTCAACAAATCAAGCCTATACCATATAAATGCTTCGAGGTGAAGCCTTTACAAGTCACAGAAATCTATATGAATCAAAACGCTTGATCTAGTCACATATTTCAGACATGCCCATGTAAAGCGCTTCACAGGATAATCCAGCAACTCGCGGCTAAGTGGTAAGCTGGATATTTATCCAACGAGAGCTCGCGAGTTCAAACCCGGAGCATTATGGCAGTGGCCAGTGATGTGCACACAAATGTCTGATCCTAGACGCTCATGCGGAAGTTCATCACTGAGGTCTACCTCTACACCTATCGAGGTTTGAGTCAGTTTACAACGTAATACAATAACTGGTGCTGGTCATCGCTGCCCAGTGCTGGTGCAAAATTTCTGCTTCTCACGCCTAATAACCTCCAGTATTGAAAGAAAACTGCCGTATAAGCTCGATAAAACTGCTGCTTCTTTGGGGAGAAAAAGAAAGAACGAGCCTCTATAGCGCTTATATTACTGGAATGTGACATAAAGTTGTGTAATGTGTAATGTGGTGTAAAGGTGAGCCATTGCCCCTATGTATTCATTATCATATGCGTATGTTGTTCTAATAAGTTGTCCAATGCAGAAAACATGTAAATTGCTCTGGCTAGTGAAACAGCTAAAATTTACAAAAAACAAAGAATATAACAAAGTTATAACCGTCAACTCTGGACTATCTACCAAAAAAAAAAACCGCATCCGGCCTCTTCATGTGTTCTGAACCCACGCTCGAATAACTGCGTCATCGAAATTTAGCCTACAACGGTATAGTAATAATTTCCATTTGCCCTTTTAAATTACGCTACGCTACACCCCGCCTTCGCATGCTATATCATACTTGGCACTACACTATACTATGCCAACCTATATCACAGTGAAAAACGACATAGGTTGGTTTTTGGCCTTGAAACACAGCACGCAACAGATATATTTTAACGAGCAAAAATATACAGCAAACCGTCGGATACACTTCTCACCCAGTCCACAGCACTCTGGCAGATCTTCTTCTTGTCAAGTTCTGAGTTCGCTGGTTCTGAACGCTACACTGTCCAGTATCGTGCCGGCCAACGACGACTCATCGCCTGCAAAGCGATTAAAGGAGGTGAAAAGGAAAACTTAAAAATCTGAAAAAGTCAGTTCTGATTGCAGCGACAAAAAAAGTGGGTGCTCCGAAGCAACGAAAATAATGCTATCCCAGAATAACAATTCCAAGTGGTAGCTATTAGTCTTTGAATAACAACCCTCTTGTGTTGCGATTGTTAACAACCTCGACGATCAAGCACTTCCATACTGAACGGCTTTTTTTTGCTTTGTATTTTGCACTAGCATTCTTGCCAACCGAATTAAAAATAAAACAGTGATCCTATAGTTTTGATGAAACTAATGGCCCTCACTCTACTCACAGGTCAAAAATTTTAGTGTAAAGCCACTAAACCAATTACATCGAAAAAGCGCCACTCTCAATCGCGCTACTACAGTTCAACCCCCACACCGATCCAATAAAATGACCTGGAAAGTCAACGTTAAACAATAATGGTAAGCGCAGCCAATTTTAGTTTGCGAAACCCTGCCGTCTCATCTGGTGCGTATATGAGTGGCAGGCAATTTTTTCTCATGACTAATTAGCAGCGATTTCACATTTTCCGTCAACGGGTGAAAACGTCTCTTGAAGAATGACGACGATATAAGTTTGACTTTGCGACTTACGAGCACAGTCAAAGGTGAGCACGCCTATGCTTCGAATCCCCCCTCCCCTTTCCCTCCCTTCCCCACCTCCCCAGTAAGTAACCTATCAGTTTAATGAAACAGATGAAAGTCTCAACAGGAAAATTCGTCTGTGAACAGAAATTATTGGCTGCCTCATATACAACTCGAATAAATAATTTTCAACTCAGTTGTATTGGTATACGGAACAGCGCAATACAAAAGTAAGCACACAGATACTGCTGCGTAATGTCTGCTGCGATAATTCGAACAATTGATACGCAAATCTTAGACATTAGAAGCTTCTAATTCATTTCTTTTTTCAATAAAAAGCATGATTAACTTCACATATAAAACAAGTGCATTTCCACAAACGACTGGGTGGAAAAAAAACGCGTCCAATATTAATCAGTCAATTATACTTAGCAGTAAAAACTCGCCGAAAAGATTTCACGGTTAGTTCGCTCTTAATGAGCTGTTGAAGAAGCGAAAAAAGGCGAGAAAGCTGACGAAAAAAAATAGGAAAGTCATGGTCACTCCTCCGAAAAAACCTTAACCCTGAAGGCGCAAGACAACATTCCCTTTTTGTTGAGCAAGGCATGAGATGTCGCTGGGAAAAAAAAGTTCAACGGTTAATGCCGAAATTAGTGTTGTGAAGCACTTGTTACTACAGTTGCGATACACGCCTGTCTGCCAAACTGCAGCGGTTCCGACGCCGATCTTCCAATTCCTAGGATGTGGTATTGTGGCTGGCGCACCGGCTTGTTCGAAGCGTGGGCAGGCCAAACCACCGGCAATTTAACTGTTAACCAGCTCAAGAGTGCAAGACCATTGGTGGGCAAAGCCGTAGAGTGACACAGCTACCACTGGCTACAACTGGTGGCTGGCATGTCAAACCCACCTTGACGAACGCTGAACCAGCCGCGCACCAACAAGCACCACCTGGCTTACTGGTTCCTATGGGGCAAATTTCCCAGACCCTTCAATTTTCCTTGCAGAAAAGCACTATGAAACCAAATTCGCACTTTGCAACACAAAACCACAGCAAGCAGCACCAACGCTGCACCACGTCCTCCATTTCACCTTCAACACCCACGTTGAAAGCGGCGCGATTCATTTAAAGCTATTAAGTTCCAGCACAACTGTGGAACGAATGACAGGAAATTTACGTAAGCAAAGTGTGCAACTAAGCAAATTTCACGTTAGCCACTAAACTCATCATATCCTTGCATGGAGCGTCGAATAATAATTAAAAAAATGACTTATCAAACTGAATTAAGCAAGGAACCAACAATAGCGCAAACCTCCCGAACAAGTAGGGCACAAAGCTCCCGAATGTGTTGGAAGCTGCGGTCGTATTCATGCCTACGAATTGAAAGGGTGAGGAGTAGTAAGCTCACATATGGTTGCAAGTTATCGTAATACATATCCACATCGTACAAAAACACTCATAAACATGGAAAAATCGTTCGTCTCACGCAAAAATCCAGCAAAACAAGGCCCTGAAACGAGCTGGCCTGCAGTCTCACAACAATAAGAAAATGAATTTTCACGCTCACAGCATTAAACACTGTCTCTCGAAATTGTTGAGTACACCACTCCTTCAGCCAACACAGCCCATTGGTTGTTTCCACCTCATACAGCACACCAAAAATCACTTTATAACGTGAAGCAGACCATCTCAGCTAAATCGGTCTTCCGACTGGGACCCGATTGAACCAGAAGCGACTAGCAAATCCTGAGAGTGGACGGACCTTCGAGTTCGAAAGTCGCCGATTAAGGTGAATTCGTGGTCGGCTCGCTCGCTCCGGTCGTAGGCCAGCTCTACACTCGCACCAACTACCAATTCCCGCAGCAAATCGCTTCGATCTTTCGCAGTAGTATAGTGATTTCAGACGCCAACCCTGACCAGATCACACCTGCTCAACTCTTCAACGCACAGTGAGTTAAAGTTTTATTTATCACCACATTTCATAGAAGCAACTCGCGATTCTTATACACCATTGAGGCCAGCTCACAAATTTGAAGACAAGATGATACAGAACAGCACAATGCTACCAGCCAATTGGCACATCTTCGAGGACCACAAGTTTTCCCGTTCTTTTTCCATATGGAAGTGTTTCAAGATACAAATAAGATCATTCCGTTGGCACTACTTAAATACAGTGTATTCGCCGAATGATAGAAATACCAAAAGAAAAACTTATTTACACATGCTTTCCAAACCGTATGCAGAAAATCACGAAGACGGGTAAGCAACAGCGGTAGAATCCAGGCTCCACCCTCCTCCCCCCCCCCCCCCCCCCACCACGCTCTACTTAAAAACCGTTTCATAGGAGAGTATTTTCGACCTTCACTTTGTAGTTTTCATTCCCCGTGGGAGGGGGATGGGGATATATTCATTGCATTTTTCTAATATTTGATTTATCGCAAATAAATGGTCGACAACTCTAAAGTCTCTTCTGAATCCTGCTTGTTCTCTCGGCTGCTGTTCGTCGATTTGAAAGGATAATCTGTTACTGATTACCCTCATGAACAGCTTGTAGACCTGTGACAATAGGCTTATGGGACAGTAATTATGTAATGATTCTTTGTCGCCCTTTTTGTGAAGCAGGATTGTCTTTGATTTCTCCCATTTTGCCGGTATCTTCTGCATTACCAAATAGCGGGTGAATCTGCGAGCCAGCTCCTTGAATATCTTGTATCCTCCACTCTTTAGTACTTTTACTGTTAGGCCGTCTTTGCCTGGAGCTTTGTCGACCTCCATCTGTAATGCGGCCCACCCAACTTCACTGATCAGGACTGGCAGAACTTCTTGAGATGGTGCCGGAATGTGAGGTTCTGGAACATTAACTTTAGAAGCAAACAGATCTGTGTAGAACTCTTTGCATACCTCCTCCATTCCTTTTCTGCTCTTAACTGGTTCACCTGGATGCCTTGTCGTGACGTGGGGGCTTAACTGGATAGTGTAGTACGCAAGTATGGTGCGGCTGCCCATCCCACCTTGTCTGGGACTAAATTCCACCAAAGTGCTCTTCGTTGGAGCCCTTGCGCAAGGGGAAAGATGGGAGACGAAGCAGGTCGCGGTTCGCCTAGCCAGCGAGTGACTGAAGTCAGTGGCTACGAAGTTGTTCAACAATGGGCCTCAGTTCCCTGCACGCCAAAGGCTCCGTTCCACAGCGCCGGCAGGACGAAAAGTTTTTGGCGAGATGCTGCTAAAATCTCAGGTGCAACGACCGGCGCACCCTGCGGACTGAGGCTCTCGTTATGCACCTACAACTGCAGGTCGCTATCGGGAGCGGACCGGCTAAACTATCTCATGGAGGAGAAGAAGGAAAAAGATATGCTGTGGTGTCCTGAGAATTAGTGAAACATATTAAATCGCTTGCAAAAAAAGCAAACAAACAAACGAAATGTTGCTAGCTTGCTCACCGTTCAACCATTCGACTAACGAATACATACGCAAACTGTAGCGCAACTGAGCACATGCGCATACTGTAGCGTAACTGATTGCATGCGCATACTGTAGCATAACGGAGTGTCGAAGAAAGCGAACAGTTGTTGTAGGGGGCGATTCATTTAACAGAAGATCAGAGCAGCAACAATGGAAGAACAGTCAGTGGTGATGACCCAAGCTTGAGATGAATATTGCTGAATTTGAAGGTATTCGTCGATGACTGCGCAAATACAGACTGTTGATGAGCCTCTCTTCGAGAATTTTCCTAATCCACTTCTCTTCGACAGGTTGGGATGAAACAGTATCTCGTTTCGTCGCCTCAAACTTGGGTAGTTAAACCTAGTAATCAACATAAAAAATTGACAGAGACACGTGACGCCATAACTAATCAAGCAGCTCAAAGGCAACGAGTTAAAGGATCCAACGCAAACAAGAAACAAAACATAACGAGAACAAAAATTCCATTCACTTCGCGTTCATCAACTTCTCGATCCCAGCCGCAACAGCGCTGAAGCGGCTTACGCGTAGATATGCTGCTGACGATCAAGGTTATGTCGACGGTTGGAACTGGCAAAATCACTGAAGCTGCAGCAGCCGTTCCTTTTATTCATACCTTTCTCGTTGTGTTGACATTCCTTGCCGGATGTTCTTCTCGCAGAAGAGATTCTAGATGATGATAAGAGTGAAAGGCTTTTGCCTATGGTAAGCTTTGCTTCCTCCATGCTTACATTGAGCGAATAGACTACATTCTGCAGAGAGGATTTTTTGCAGAACAAATTTCGCATAATATTTCGAGCGAAGTATCTTGCACTCGAGGTTTCCCCACACTGAGCACACGCGCACACTGTGGGTTAACTGAGTACATGCTCTTACTGCAGCGATCAATGCGCTTTTTTTACCTTAAACGATTCGGCAAGTAAAAATACGGAATTTCTACCAACAACGCTAGAACAATCGCAAATCATTTCTTTTTTCTTTCTTATACTTTTTCATTTGGTTCGATTAGCCGCCTATGAATACTGCTTGCAGCCGAGTTAGATCAACCATTAGCGATCAGGCGGTTCATTTAAAAGGACTGACTGCTCCTATCAATGAAGAGTCGAACAAATAAAGCACAGAAACAGTGGAATACACTGTGTTGAATCGCGGAACTTGAAATATTAATGCGCAAGTTGGGAGGATGAGGAGGAGGAGAGAGAGGAGGAGGAGGAGGAAGGCGTCGACCAGAAAAACGGGAAACTGCCCCCACTAAGGAATGAAGTCCCAGCAAAACACCTGCTTAAAGGAAGTGTTAAACACAGCTGATCTATAAATCTTTAACTGCTAAGGAAATTGAGGACGCAAATCCTCCCCTTTATTAAATGCCCTCAAAAAAACTCGATGATCAAGAGACCAGTGTACAAGAGCCCAAGTTCCTCTCCTTTAGACTCCCTTACGAGCAGTAGACCATTACTGAGCTTTCACACAGTATAGATAAAAATTTACACATTTCCTGCACATTGTACTGCCTGCTAGCGTTTGGAAAATAGATTTAACGCTTTCGAGAAGAGATAAACGAAAATTCACGGGAAATAACAACGGAGATATATGGAAATTTCAAAATTTTTCATAAAAATATTAGAGAGTGAAGCGTTAAAATGGGACATCTGCGAACAAGGAGTAGACGTTATGTTTATTTGCTGGGCTACGTATACAAAGAAGCTTTAATCAAGGTTTTCGTTTGTAAATTAGTGCAAAAATTAGCATGAACTGTGGCGCACAATGCATGTGATGACAGTATCGCCAAGGTCGTACGCATACGATTGCACTTAAAATTAGCGAACCGCCAAAGAAGAATGATTTTTTTTTTGGCATATTCACCATTGAAACGGACTCATACACATATGTTTTACATTGTTCTCCCCACTGAACGCATCCGAATCGCACTTGACAAAATGTGTCTAACGCATACCGTGCACACAATTGTGAGAAAACAATATCAAAGGCGATTCCCTCTTAACACATAAATATGCAAAAGGTAAGTTGATGATTCATTCAGCACAAGCTATAAACGAACCAATAGTAGTACCAATTTTCACTATATTAAATAATGATGACTCCACAATTTCTTCGTCTCATCCCCTTCATTTGAAATTCTGCGCTTCTTGCCTTGGATATCAGCATATGCAAACGATAACCATTATTTAAGCTTAAAAATTAGAAATTTTTTGACTGCACACATACTATTTCTAAGCCACAATACGTGCCTGATTTGCATCGCTTAGCTATCATTTGCAAAGGAAGATTTTTCATCAAGGAAGTGAGCGGTCTTTACATTTACAGCCGACGAAACAAACGGAACACAAGGTAAATATGACCGACAAGGTGCAACAATAACGAACAATGGTGAAAAAAATTACCGATGAGATATCCAAGCGTTACATCATCCGGTAGTTTTAAATAATCGCCAAGTAATTCGAAACCTCCGTTTCGAACATATGAGCTCATTTTAGTGAGCAGAGATCGCGATAAGCAAAATCCCGCCCCTCCTGTGGCGAACCAAAATTGCACCTAAAACTATAAATTAAAGGGATCAGAAAAAAAAAAGCCCTTTCCCGGCCTCGAAACAATCGATTCACCGACCAGAGAGACCGTTTACGGCAGAACATACGAAACAAGTCGATCTGTACCTCTCAAAGATCCAAGTGAACACTTATACACTGTATGGTTGCATATGTTTGCATCCATGAATGTTCACTCACAATAAAATTGGCTAAATTTCAAATCTCGAAAATATCAAAGGTCACACCTCACAAAACAAACGAAAAGAACCATGTAAGTCTTTTGATATCGAAACTAGGAATCTAACGAAATGAAACGCAAAACTATTTTTACAGTTGTTGGCATGTATGTACCCACTGCACAATGACCAAACATCCTGCGGTAATATCTACTGTAATGCCCCATTTGATCGTCGCGGTGCCACACGTTTCGCAAACCGATTCGTGGGGCATACATTCGAGAGGGCACCTTTAACCGAGCAATACCTAGATCCTATTTTTCAGGCCCTTCTAAAACATGAAGAGATGTGCACAGAACTTTTTAAACTGCCTCTCGTATAAAATACCCTTGAACCTACTACGTACGGGTTAAAAAGAAATAAGAGCTATAGCGATGAAGTGCGTTCCGCGGTCGAATGAAGTGGTGCGTAATTAGAATGAAATGAATAAGCACAGCTTTTAATGAGGATGCTTATATCCACTATTTTATGATACGCATATAATTTGAACTATTAACGTGCGATATGTACAACTGAGAACCTCAATATTAATTACGAGATTGAATATGACAGATCGAATAAAACCAAAATAATCACGAGTGTCTGAAAAAAAAGAACGCAAACAGCTGAGCAAGTGTATCACGCGAAAAGTTTATGGTATATGAACAAATATGTAACTGGGAATAGACGCGGAGAGTAATATAAAATGAGAAAGTAAGAAACTGAACCTTATCATGGGCAGCGTCGACATTCACAGGACCCGTCGTTGAAGGTTTTCCCAAATACCAATCCTGATTGGCGTTAAAATGCTTCAGAAGACGAGCCAACTCGACCATGTTTACGTAATTATCATCATCGAAGTGGCATCCCCACCTAATCACTTGAAAATATGATTCAGAGGATACGGCACCATCGACGTCGTTTTAGTTAATTAACTCAGAAAAGGAAACGGTTCCGCGATAACAGAACATTCGTTTCGTTATTACGATACAGTTGCCGGACAACTTGCAAATGAAGTGATCAAGAAAGGAGAAAGAGTTGAGACCATAAATCAGTGTAAGCTGCTCCATTCGATCTCCGAACTCACTCGGGTTAAACCCCTATCCCTAGTGTTCAGCGGAGATCTATGTTCCCTGACCATTTACACGTTAATCTCCCAATTTAATCGCCTCCTCCCTTCCCCGATGAAAAAATCGTTCCCCGTGGGAAAATACCTACCTCTACTCCAGGATGGCACTTTAAAAGGCAGCAGATAACAACGATTCGACTACTGTTTGCAGCCGTAGCTCTCAATCTGCAGTGTACTTGAATTCTTCAGCCATAGCACTGTTTGTGTTCTGAAGTAAAGAACAAACGCTATTGCCGGCCCAAAAAGCGAATGTGTATGGGCTTGGCTATTTGCATGCAAACAAAGCAAACGCCTAATCTCAAAGGGGAGTGCCGAACCGATTGCGCCATTCACATCATCGTCATTATCTAACGAAGCGCGTCCCTGTTCAGTGATTGATCTAAACCGCTGACATCTCAACCCCCCCCCCCCCCCCCCCCCCTTCCCTCCGAACTCACTCGGGTTAAACCCCTATCCCTAGTGTTCAGCGGAGATCTATGTTCCCTGACCATTTACACGTTAATCTCCCAATTTAATCGCCTCCTCCCTTCCCCGATGAAAAAATCGTTCCCCGTGGGAAAATACCTACCTCTACTCCAGGATGGCACTTTAAAAGGCAGCAGATAACAACGATTCGACTACTGTTTGCAGCCGTAGCTCTCAATCTGCAGTGTACTTGAATTCTTCAGCCATAGCACTGTTTGTGTTCTGAAGTAAAGAACAAACGCTATTGCCGGCCCAAAAAGCGAATGTGTATGGGCTTGGCTATTTGCATGCAAACAAAGCAAACGCCTAATCTCAAAGGGGAGTGCCGAACCGATTGCGCCATTCACATCATCGTCATTATCTAACGAAGCGCGTCCCTGTTCAGTGATTGATCTAAACCGCTGACATCTCAACCCCCCCCCCCCCCCCCCCCCC
>JPKZ01022846.1:379301-392223 GCA_000803305.1 Toxocara canis
GGAGGGAGTCGATTGGAGAACGCCCAACTGGTCAAACCGCTGATATGACACCTCATGTGTTCATCAAAGTAATTTCTACAGTAAGTCTTACGGTGCTTCACGTGTTGACAGAACAAAAGCACATCGCAGATGACACTATAAAATGTGAAGTTTAGCTCGCAAAGCACGAAACAATCCATAGGGTGCAGCAGTTAAATGGAACCTGAAAAAAAAAACAGAACCCCGCCATGGGCTGACAGTTTTAACACGCCTTTCAGAGCCAAACGGTTCAAATAACTTGGAATTGCGATTTCATTTAGGCGAACAACACCTTCACGTTGTGGAGGCTGCTTTGTGGAGACTTCGCTAACATTTCCAGACGACTGTAAAATAGCGCAGCTGAACGTCAGCACAGAATGAAAGCAACGGACAAGACGTAGCATTTGAGAGTATCAATTCTCTCATCAATATGAAGCCAATCAAATAAGTTATAAGTACACCTCAAAAGGCGTAGCCGTTTTCACTAGAATAGGCAGGCCTGAGCCTTTTATATACTGAAGAGGAGAGAGGCATTTTATGGTTCACTCAACGTCTCTACATGGTCAAAATAATACGGCAAAAGTGTGTTATATTCGAGAAGGCATCCGAGTGTCAATAAGATGGTTCAACCATCTCAACGCTTTTAGCTCATGAGAGCGCAATTAGCAATTGTAAAATGCAGACGATAGCGGAAACGCAGAGATATTTTAAGCAGAACTTCATGTTTCTTCTACTTTTTTCATATCTATTTTATCTGACTTTCGTTTCTACTTTAAATAAAAATTTATATCTGTTTCTATCCGTTTTCACATCCACTTTTTTTAAAATCTTGCTTCTATTTTTAATAAAAATTGATGTTTCTATCTATTTTTCCATACCTACTTTTTTAAAATTTCGTTTCTACTTTAAACAAAAACTCGGATCTGTTTCTCTTGCAAATTACTCATTTCTGCAGCTCAAGGGTCAAAACGCTCATAAGGGTGACGACGTCGTTAGGGGCAAAAATTGTGCCGTGGTATCAAGTGGTTAGAATAGTTGCTTGACCTAGCAATTTGGAAAAGGAATGTTTCTTCATGCTCAATTGTTTTACATTATTAGCTCGTTCTTCATCATCGCCTTAGAATATTCGAGAAAACTTGACTGAACTAAAAAATCATAAAAATATCGCAAATATGCATAAACGCAATCGCACCATCAATTAACACATTTCCCTCTCGATCTTCTGTTATCGTTTTTCGTTGCACTTGCTGTAACGTTAAACAGAAAGAGTGCAAAACGCTGAACAATGGTGCCCAGTGCATTGACCTTGTTATGATCCGAAGTGAGCAAAACTTGTGAACGCGGTGAACGGAACAATAATGAGAAAGTTGCGCCGTGCGATTAATACTGAAAATGAGTGCAAAAAAAAGATAAGATGAGAACGATATGGAGGACGTATGACGTATTACACCGCGCTCCGATAACATCACCGAACTCGCATAACGTCGAGCACTTAAAACAATTAGCTTTCAGATACCAACTACGATAATAATAACCTTTTCATAATACACAGTATAAAACAAATGGATGAGAACGGTGGCCAAGGAGAAGTGTGGAGGGGAATGGGGAAGGAGGCTTTTTTAGCTTAAACGCAAGCGAGTGGTCGGTGGTCAGCTTTCTTTACATTAAACAACGAGTGGCATATAACTATCAAATTACAGGATGCGACTCCCCCCCCCCCCCCCCCCCTTCAATCCTATTACGGATAATTTGACGCATCGTTCGCCATTTAAAGCTCCTACAGCTCCAAGGATATTGTATAATGAATGTCAAGCGCGAAATTAAAAGCCATTGTACTTTGCAACGAATAACAAACATGGCACCCTCAGTCTCTCTAATCGCGAGGGAGGCGAAGGGGGGAGGATGGGGGAGGGAGGCAGCGGAGGAAGAGTTGAGGCTACCGGAAGTTTTGAAATTTTTTGTTGCCTACGCATAGCGAGCAAATGGCGAAAGCAATAAAAAGAATTAAAACTCCTGAAGTGTTTCCTACAAAAGCAGCCTAGAAAACGTCAAGTTTTAGGGACGCTTAGCGCTAGCGAGCAGGCCATTAAATGACTATTTATGAATTTCTCGAAATAATATAAAACTATGGTTGGCCCCAAAAATGACCGCCCGTAAAACTTTAATCGTAAATAGTGACCAGAAAAATTCTGGCGAATAAATTTCAAAGTGGAATGAACTTGATGACTGACGCGGTGAAATACCACAACAAAATAGCGCCATCTTATAATTTAATACGATTTCCATAAAGGACGCTCTATTTTCCACACTTTTATCGCCTTGCAATAACTTTCCATGAAGCCTTCCTCGATTCGGCCTTCTTTTACGCTTCTCGTATGACTTCAACACTGCCAACCCAAATCGCACTTCTCTTCGTGCTCGGCGAAAACGTTTACGTGCCAATCACCCCTCTCCCCTCCCTCTACCTACCGCCTACCTCGATAGTGCGCTTTTTTACAAGGTGCCAAAACCATGAGTTCTCTCGATAACTGTCGATAACGCGTTTATTTCAACATAAGGATACTACGACCAGTTAGTTGCCGGCCTCTTCCTATGCTTTTTGATAATTTCCTTTGATCAAATCGATGCTCTCGATGCTCTTAAAACAGTCCCATCCAACAAAATGAATGCGGGCGTTTCAAAAAAAAAGGCGAGGCAATTTGAGCGGAACAAAAATAGATGAGAAAGAAAGAGAGAGAAGGGGAAAAAAGTTACAGTCAATTAATCACAGCAACACCATGTAGAAGCAGCAACAACAACAAACAGATGTGCGCGTTTAACATTGCAAAAATTAGCAACATTATTTAGTTGGACCTACTTTCATAACTACTGTTTTAATAGGGCTCTATAAATGCTATGTAGGTCACATAAAATACACCGGTCAAATTTTGCCTACGTTTAGTTCTTTATCAAGTACGAACGTTATGAATAAACGAATAAGAACTGTGAATGGTAAATGACTGACAAATGTCATATTTTAAATTCTATGATTGCAACCTAATAACTCTATTTTTTTAATCTCTGCATTATTTCTGCTTGTGCAGCCAACAAAAAGCCACCCGAAAATATCCGGCCGAGCAATAACCGTTTTACTTATTAGTCTGTAGTAATAAGTAGACAACAGACTTCCAAAACAACACATCTAAGAGATGAGATCACCTAACCGATATAGAAACCATGCGTGAACAATAAAAAGATAGCGCTAAGATATGCGTGCAATGCGACATCTCGCTCGAATCATAAATAGAGCGTGCAGTGGTGCACTGGCGATGCGTCGCATAAAATAGTAGGTGCGTGTTTAGCGGTGAGCAGCATCCTCATCCCGCTTGCTGCTTGCGCTATGCGGCGTGCACTTGCTCGCCTTTGTTTGTATGCATTATCGAACATCACCTCTTCTTGCCGTTTATATCACAACGCCCTCTCCATACACTCTCTAAATACTAACTACTGTCGTCTCTAAATGTCACTAATCCATGTGCTATCCGTAAACATACTGTGAAGTCATATTGTTGGCAAGCCATATTATGCACTTATGAATTATGAACTTGAATGCAACAGCTCGAAACATTATTTAAACTTCCGTTAAGTACCAGATTAAAGCTTAGCCACTGTGCAACACGCATGCTGCGAATGGCGGACATGAAAGCAATCACGCTGACTGCCGACGTGTAAATAAAGATCACCGCTATTGATGAATTTAGTATGCTACAATAATCAAACGCTATCTCTTTCTTCTTCTAATATCACAATATCGCCCTCATTGAACTTCACGTTTACGTTTTCTCATCTCAATGCAAAAATCTGCCTTTAAAGAATGCGCTTGTTTTTAAAATAACTTCCTTTTCTGAGCACTTCCCCTTCGAATTTTCTAAACCATAAGAACAGTGTTCGTTTCATTTGAAGCCATCACTATACGTGGCAGTATGGAAAGGGACGTCATACGGCTACGGTACTCATTCGCAAAGCAACGGCAAAACCAAATTTCACGACTATACATTCCTGCTAGCCGCATTACTTCACAATTTCATAAAGCCGCATTACTTCACGGTTGGTTATTTGCCGCAACGGATAGACTACCCACAACGATCAACAAACATCCCAGTTTTCATTAAAGCTTACCGTAGTTTACATAAAACTTTACCTGCCCAATCCCATAAAGCAGGATGCTTTCAAGTGGCAAACACGGACACTAACCTTCCATAGGGGCCCAGCAGAGTAAAAAGGCGATAACTATTCACTGTTCCCATGCTTCATAATATGCAGCAGATCATTAATATAAAGAAAATCTTAACACTATCGACACATTCACAAATTCCCCATCAACGAAGCATAACTCAAGTCGAACCACAAAAAACTGATACTTCTGCGAGAAATTTGTGGTCAAATCGGGATCAAACGCTCATTGCTATTAAACCGAGCGACCACCCACTTCTACAATTTCCGCCTATTGGAAGCTTCCATCCCATTTTGTTGTGAATCACTAGAAAGTGCGTTACTCTGCATTATTTCTAGTCTGTCACTTTGCCTTTCTCGACCAACAAAAAAAAACAGAATAACCCGCATGCCAACTTCGTGGGCCAAGACAAATACGTTGACCATTTGGATGCTTTCCTACAAATCTACAGCTTTCTATAATCAAATGGAACTTGGGTTGCAAAAAAAGTGCTGAAGCAATTGAGCAAGTCGCTTTAATTTTTACTTTAAATTTCATTAAACTTCTCCATTTAACGATGAAATCAGTGAATCGAGAGAAAGGATCGGACAAAAATGGATTTCTCCCATACGCAATACAGCAATATTCAATCGACCAATACGAACGGCCCGTTTCTCTACAAAAAGTTGCGGTCGTGAATCTATATGCAAGTTCTTTCATTCGACGTCGAAGCCCCTTTAAGACACCGAATACGAGCGAAAAGGAGAATGGTGGAAAATCCACTTTTTGCTGACGTTATTTGCCTGCTAATAACAACGCGCAAAAATCATCACAGCTTTAACGCGTACGTGATAGACCACAAATTCGGAATTGTAGGAATGCTATGCCGCAATGACAATTCGTTGAAAAAACTCCGCAGACACAACGCACAAGGAAGGATAAGTACAAGTGAGCAAAAGATATGCCACAGTTAGAGATTAAGGACAGCGATTATGCGCCATCCCCATCACTATCGACGCCTATAGCGCAAAAAGGTGAGGGGGGAAGGGGTGCGAATTTTTTGACGTTCCCAAAGGCAGGTAAAATCTTCGGCGTTGAAAGGCAACCTCTACCTTTTGAAACTTCCTAAAATTAGAGACCGCACGAAAGAATCTACTATTTTTTTTGGTTTCAGCGCTGCAACTCGATTTCCTATCACAACCACTCATACCGACACCATTTCATACGCATCAATCAGTAGATAAGTACACACACGGTTGTCCTCTGTAAAGAACTACAGAAAGCGGCACAATCTGCAGATTGCTCTTTTATGGGTATACTGGTTGAGTACGAGAATCGAGAAATCCTGTACATATCAAACGAGGAAATATTGAAAAGAAGGTATACAACAGTAGCAACAACTAATTTACTCCAACTGAGGTATTGGATCTCCCCAGATTTTGAAGCAAAACGAATCAGTAAGAATCAATGTACTCCCGAACATCTATATTCACTAAAGTGTTGCCTCATTTTTTCTTCCGTTCCCTTCTTGCTCTTCATCAAAAAATCGCATTTGCTTAATGCCAGCCATATGCTCAGAAATCTTTTGTATTTATTTTCATTTCCACAGAACTATCTCTAGCATAGCCGATAAATGAAATATTGAGCCAAGTGAAGGTTGTTAAAGGATACTTCAGCAAACTGTTTTGGCTTATTCACTTTATGAAATAACTTTCGCAGACTCATAATTAACATATGACCGTGAGCTATGTTTTTTCTTCATGTGAATGAACACTTAATACGGAACTGTTTCTTTGTGCGTCTTGAGATGTGAGCAGCGATGATAGAATCTTCAAAAATGGATTCTGTCCGTCTTCGAGCGCGGAACACTCGTTGCCCGAACGGAATAAGCCAACACAGCAGCCCTGCAAAAAAACCGTTCCTCAAACAAGGACCCTAACCGATGTGCACAATTCGTTCTACATATCAACTGCCATATACCTACCTCATTTATTTTTGATGAATGTTTCGCTGGTTGTAATCACACAAAAGTTTGGCCACTTTAGCAATACAATAAAATGTCCCAGCTCATTCTTAATAAGGCGTCTTAAAGAACGCTGAAACTGCACAATAATACGCAGTATGTGTGCATTTGACGCAGTTAATGACCGATGCTGATGTTTGAGAACGACAAACAAGCACAATGAAACGCCCGCAACTGAGTACAAAACACCACACATGTCTAATTAAACTCCCAGCACCGCCTTTCAACTATACGCTCGGTAAAAGCTTTGTTCGGGAGGAAATATCACACAACGAGAGTCATACCTTCCAAAGAATATGAAATTCGCCATTATTGATAAGGAAGTTCGTCCCAGGTGGACAAACGCGATAACTGCATGCGCGCTTGTCCTCATTACGACACTTATCAGAAGAGCACTGTCGCCGCCTAGTTCTTTTGCCGCAACCACCACATTCCTGACTGCATGGTCCCGTCCATTCGGACCACTCACCACAGTCACATTCTAGAAATAAAGTAAAAGGAGCTGCAACAGTCAAGGAATTATTAGAATTACAAATGTCACGGATGGGTAAAAATATATTAAGAGCGGCTGAACAAGAAGTCAAAGAGCCCAAATATTAGCAGAGGTAGTGGAAGAGAAATCAAGAGTTACGAATGGTGTAAGAGCGTTCTGGTATGACAAAGAACGAATTAAAAGACTGCAAAGAAACAACTGACGAAATATAAAACATGATATTCTTCCTCAAGTATCCCTGCAGAAAAGAACAAATTGCTAATTAATTAAAAACAAAAGAAAACAAACAAATCACTAATAGAAAAAATCAGGTAGTTGTGAGGAGTTACGACAAACAAATATGCATGTCACTGCACTCATTAAGGATGTATTATTAGACAAGGAACCAGATGTCACTGTTTCTTAAAAACTTTTATTCTTTTACTCGTATATTAGGTGTTGCGCTTGGAATGCCGAATTTGCCCGCTCGTTCATCTCTTTTTAGCTTTTTCTCTTTTCTCTCTTTCACCCTCCACAAGAGGGCGCATAGACGTACCTGGAAATTCCTTACCTTCCCTTATTCAATTCGATAATAACAGTCGAAATGACTCGTTCAACTATAAGCCGACAATCAAAATAACATGAACAAGAAGACTCTCCGATCACTGACGACAAATTTAAAAGTTCTAAGTAGAACATGAACCATCAAAAGAACGGGAGAACAATGAAGATGTCCTTCTTAATCTCACCACTGACACCAGGTTCAGAAGGAATCGATGGCGGTTTCGTTGCGGTCCCAGTTTTACCGACCAGTGGAGGAGTTAATGGCGCTTCGGTAGGAGTTGGTGAAGGAGCTGGAATGAATGGTCTTCCTTCTGTGAGCGGCCTGATAAATGCTGGAACAGTAACGGATGGCTCAGTTGGTGGAGGCGGTGTTGATGAAATAGCCGCCTTCAATACTGTGGTAGTCATGCTCAGTGTTGATGGGTCAGTTGCCGTCCACTTACGAGTCGTTGGTGACTGCGTTGGCCCCAACTGAAATACCACGTTACCAAAAATTTCAGCTATTTGAAAGCGTAAGACGCATGCACTTGGCGCAGAATGCGCGGAAAAGCAGCTTGTGCAAAAGAAGCACAAGGTGGCTGTGCGCGCTTCACGCATATGACGCGCGTTACACTCGACTTGCGACGACCCCAGCTTTACTGATCAATACTCTTACCAGATAACACAGATATATGTCATTTGTCTGTTATCTGTCATGCGATGAGCGCGTATGATGGAGAAATGTGCTACAACCAGACATGGATGACCTTCCCATCCCTCAGGTGGAGGAGGTAGGTGTGCTCATCAGCAGGATTTGGGACACCACAGATGATTTGGAAGCGGCACATGTGATAAATTTAGAAAGGTACTGAATAAAAGGGAAATCAGAAAAAAATTTCAGAATAAAAAATTACCCGAAAATGCGAAAAATTCTTCGCGCTGTTAGCACTGCGGGTCATCAAAAGCGGTTTTTCTGAGCTTACTTTTGTAGCCAAGAATGACAGCGACTAAATCTTGACTCAAACATAGTGAACTATAAATTCGCTCCGATAACGATGACAAAAAAATGTTTCTCTAAAATTAAAGGAGGAGAAAAGACGATGCCAATACGCGCTTAAAATGATCATTTCTGTGACAACAAGCACTTTGTTACAGATTTAGATCTTCCACGAGCAATTCATCGCTTCTCACATACACGCTGTTGAATGCACTTCTCGCATTTATAAGGTCAAATCCCCTATGAAAACAATCCTAATTCAAACTTCATGAATCAGTAGGAACTGAATCGATATAGTCATTTCGGTCGTCTTCTTTCTCTCTCCCAACAATTTGTTAGGTCTTTCTTTGCACTTTTTTAAAATGTCGAGATCGCTGAGCTTTCTTTTTTCTTTACAGCTCCCTCCCTTTCCCCTGCCTCCTCCCCCCCTCCTACCAAAAAAAAAACACCACCGGCACTTTTGACGTCTTTCCTTTATTCAGCTAATCAGTTTGTTGTAAAAGCTCATTTTAGGCGCCCGCTGCGGCTAAACGACAAACCGTTGCGCGTATCCGTTTCACAACTCTTGGAATGGAGAGGCTGAACCGGAATTTATAGCTCCAGGAAAATGAAAGATATAGCATGAGCAGAAGATACGCACCAAATTGCAGTTATGAAATTGAACATGGAACATTATACATTCACAAACCACTAAAGAAGTATCCACATTTGACCAGACTTTTGCTTTGAAGCCAAGCCCTCTGTCCCCTCCAGCACGGAATATAAGCACCATCTCGTTTGTCACAGACTCGAATGCTTGTGTCGGTTTCTTTGAGCAACAAAACCTGAACATTCGACAAACTCTTAAAACTCATTTAGAGTAGAATCATCAGACCACACTCAAGGAAACTTGCGTGTTGTGTGAGACAGCAGTGCACAATGAACGAAGTTGGGAGCTGTGCTGCGTTTAAAAGTGAGCAGAGTGCTGCAAAGAAAGAACATACGCAAAACCAAGCAGTTTCATGACCTTAAATTTCATCTGGATATGCAATTTTTGAGATGCTTTCGAAGTCGATAATAGACATTTAGTACCACCGCCAAATAATCAAATCCTATCCTCATTAGGAGATCCCGAGTACATTTAACGCTCATAAAGAGGCTCAGAAAAACGCACCATATTACAGATTAGTGCTGTACCAAAAGCGACTTTTTCAGACAAATTTACGGCTACATCGATAACACAATGTTGCAGAGATACTGTTTCAATATGATCAAAATTCTAGATCAGCAGAGATCCCAACCTAACCCTCGTACTCTAAAACGATGCCAAACGAAGTTGGAACAAAAGTGGTCGTTTTCTTACCGATAACCGGTGATTCGAAAGTCGCCACTATTTTTTAGCTCCACATAAGTCTTATCGCACGTGTCATCGCACTGCATTTGGAAAGTGTCCACAAACTGCAGCACAACTTTGGAGCCAACTGCTGTTTTCAATAACCATATACACTGCGATCCGACTGGAAACAAATTCGGATAATTTGGACTTGCAACGAAGATCGGGTCCGTGGATACCTGAAAGAAGTTTTCATTTTCTTCCCGCAAAAGAAGTTTCACTACAAATAACATACTCTGAAGCTTTCTAGGTTTAAAAAAGTATTTTTCTTAATTGTAAGATAATTATGTCAGAAGCAATTTTTTGATATCGCTCGTTTTGTCGCTTCTCAAGCAAGAATTCGGTACTAATTACTGCATAACTTCAAGTAGAACATCGGCATTTACAATAAAAATATAAATGTTACCGTAATAAGTGCGCCACACGGAGTGTAGTGTACGAACTGACACATCGCCCCTGCAAACCCGTCGGGACAAATACATTCCGAGCAATCGTTCGGATTTGGATAACCATCATGATCACAGTGCATGTAAGGGCAGCGCTCCATGCAGTGATAAGCAATATTGATCTGAAAGTAAACCCTTACGATCTTAAATCGAGCCTCATTTAAAGCATAAAATTGTTGAAGACCGAAAAAAATGGAAGAATTCTTTTCGCCATCTTCTTTCTCCATTCTTCTATCTCTCATTCATTTACATGCTTCTTTGCAAACTCAAAGATTTTATAACATGCCTTGTCTTGTGCCTCACGTCCCCTCTTCCGTGTTTAACATACCTCACAAATCCCTTACATTTAGCTGCAACGCTCGATTATATGGCCCATTTATATCTCAAGCACGAGTTATAACGAACGTTTGCAGTGGTTCTTTCCACCTTAATTAGACGAATATACGACTTTAAGCAAAAGTCAATATAGAGGGACCGGATGAAAATCACGCAACAAAGCTGTGGAATTGTGAGGGTTTCATGTGAGCAAAAGTCACAGCTAGCGAGGTTATAGCGGAAGTTGCTCCAAGTGTCTGTCGCATTTTTCTGCCAATTCTTCGTAGAAGTGATTTTTAGGAACGTTACAGGAAACACAAACGCAGGAATATTAAGTCAGTCAATGAACAGTTACAGCGGCAAAGTCTAGAAATGACGGTCCCTCCCGCTGTCCGATCGTGTACTGTTGATGCTTATCCCTTGTCGTTATGGTGGGCACATATGGATCCGTCGCAAAGCCGTAAGCTCCATAATGCATTACAGAACCTTAATTAACACTTTATTAACCTCGAGGTGACTGTATCAGATATGAATTTCCTTCAATTTCTCATACGTATGGCATAATAACTTAGCAGCTACCTTAGCTGTCAATAAACCCTTCTGGGTCACCAGTGAAAGTTATTTAAAAAAGATTGTATCCGTAGTGTTTTCACCAAATTTGTGCGCCTGTTTCTTACCTTCTACTATGCCTAATAAAGTCCTAAATTGGTGTCATTCGTAGCTTTCTGGAGTAGGGGAGTGTTCAACGGATATGTCGCGAGAAGTGAGAGCTCGATTTTTCAGCCCTTATGGAAACGCATTTTTTTTCCGTGCGAAAAAACGCAGCGCATTTCAAGGATGTGATCATGGCGATCAACTAGCTAACTTTTTAGCTGTGCTCAAAAAAGAAAGGGCAGTTTTGATAGGAGGCTGAGCTGGAGGGAAAGCAGGTTGTCGGAGGGGAGATAGCATATTATTCAGGAAACAACTTTCCTCAGCTGCATTCCGGTCAACGCTACATCTAGAATAAAAACAGCAAAAAACAAATAGAAAACAAGCGATCAGTATACACGATCAAGTATACCAGTATCATAGGGGAGATTGTAGGTGTCGGCCTGGTTCAGCGAAACTGGATGAAAGTTGTTCCATCGACTGATCGGAATGTTGTTGTAGTTAACGAAAATGTGACTGTTTTGGTCAGGACGTGCCTGTTCGTGGAAGATTCCAAGAGCGTGACCGATTTCATGAGAAATAATGCCGACTACATCGCAGCCAGGTGTTGCGATTGATATTCCCTTTAAAAAGAATAATGCGCATAAAAATTTTGGATATCTTTCTTTTTTATTCTCAAATTTAACGAACTGCGCGGGAAAAAAAGCTTTTCCCAAACGATTTGTTACATTATTATATAACCATAATTTTGCAATGATAGCTCAACTTTCGTGACATCGATTAGAAACTGAGAAAAAAAGTAAATAAGCAAAAGAATCAAAATAACTCTTGAAAATGCAAAAAGAAAACGTTTGAAAAATATGAAAAAAATTAATAACTAAATAACTGAAAAGCCAACAAATTCAAGAAATAAAATTCTATCGAATACCCCACAGAACGTTGTAAATTTCCTGTAAAAATATCAATGCAGAAAGCTGAATGCGTTTTACACGATTCCTTCCATTAGAAAAGCGCATTAAAGCAATGCGACGGTGTATTTATGCGAGCCTGGTAGCTAGCTAGCTTCAAATGACGAATATGAACAGCTGTATAAGGCCTTTCATGTGCTCCCTAACAAAGCCGTGAAAAACGAGCGCGACATTGACGGGGAGATAAGTGCCGAATGTTTCAGCAATTCTGATCTCTTGAACAAAATGCTTGGCCAGCAAAGTTTGTCCGAAGATACTATCTGATCGCGAGAACGGCAGAAATGGTCATGCACACTTTAGAGTTCTTCTTAATTATTTCAGGTCATTTGTACGTGAGTCAAGAATGTTCTACCTCGTCTACGAAAACTGTATCGTACCAGCCCCTTAGCAGCATACTTCCCTGTCTGTTTTGGAAGCGAGAGGAGGTATACATCCCTGTCTGTTTTGGAAGCGTTTTGGAAGCATAAAAGATGTCGTCTGAACTCACGCCTAATTTCATAACATTCTTTGCATTTACCTGTGTGCCGCCCGTTTTTCCAACAAAGCTTGAACATCCGCCACCATCGAAAAACTCAATTCGATCGACGTTTGGACCATTCTCGAGGAAGCGAACACATGTGCGTTGCTCCCACAGAGCGATCGCAGCACGAATTTTGTTGCGCGTTGATGGCGGAATCGAATCGGCAAACTCATAACTGATTGGTTTCGCCGTATTCCAACGAACGTACAGCGGTTCACGACCGATTTTCCTATAGCGACCGTATGCTAAATCCTATTCATCAGTAAACAATGAATGATTGAAAACAAAATTTTTAAAACTTGGATACATAAATGTTAGGCTGCATTCCTACCGATATTCGACAGAACTGAAAAGTACGCATTTGAATGACGAAGAAGGGGCATACAGTTCCCCTCCTCTACCGCC
>JPKZ01022846.1:414230-429306 GCA_000803305.1 Toxocara canis
CCACAAATATATCGTTCACTCACTCTTTACTGTTCACTTTCCTCTTCTGAAGCTTTTTATCAAATCGCTCATTAAAGTTAAGTGGGCGTCCATAATTTCTGCAGCTCTATTCAATTCTTTTATTAATGGAGGAAAAGAGGAGCGCTGACCTGATGATGGACTTGTTTCTGTTGGTTTTAACTCCTAAGGGGGCTTTTCAGTTTTTCTTATATTCGCAAGTCGTCTTCGTCTTCGCTGACAAACGAACTGGTCGCCGCATTCAGGAGCTTTGAGCAAACAGAATCAAGGTTTCCGCTTTCACAGCTTCTTATTTACGGAATATGTAACGTTTCGGAATCATAGAGGGTTCTTAGAAAATGACGTTTCCTTGAAAAGAAGGCCAACCTTCTAAAATACTGGGAAAAAAAGATGAGTACAATCTTCCTATCGTCGTTGCCGTACCGTGCGGGAGGCGCACGGTCGCGATTATCTAAGAAGAGCTACACACGGTTAACTAAGAAAAAAGACAACTTCAGCCTCTTTTATTGGCCACAAGTAAAGAATGTTCTGCAGAAAATGAAGCGTTTTCCAGACCACCATTCCAGCGCTATTCTTTGAATGTTTCTTTGCTTATTGTAACTGTCCTAAATGATGTTAGACTTATATTTCACTCTTCGAATGACGTAAGAACGCCTTTAAAATGGAAAAAAAAAATTCGCTGCGGGTTCCTCGCCACACTTATTTTATCTTGTTGTTACGCTAATGAACACTTTTGAAGAACTGTTTATATAACCCATATTGGGTGCCATTGAACGTAGCAATTCAACTTTTGTATAATTGCTTAGATCCTAGTTGCTTCTTTAAAATAATTTTCTTTAAAAAAAAACGCTTGCCAGTCCTGTTAGCTGAAAACTTTCTGCGATCACCATAAAAGATCTCATATTCGGCCCACGCAGTCAAAACTTCTTCGAATGCTTTCCTCAATCACCATCATTTTATAATTCTCGATCCCGGTCATTTCTAAGCTTTACCATTGCTGCATTACATCAAAAACAACGTCGAAGTTTACCGGGGGGAGAATTGTCATATTTTGGACTTCAAGAATTCGTTTACTGGTCACCGAAGATCCTCCTGATCCAAGCAAAAACCGTGTGTCTCCTCACATCCCCCCCCCCTCCTCATCCTCCTCTCCTTCGTTCGCCATTGGCTGAGATGCTCATCTTGACGCCACCAAACGGCAAGCAATACAATACGACGATCGCGGCAAAATGGCGACACCTTGACGAGCGTGTGCAGATTGTCATACACAGTTTGCACACTTTTGCCAGATGGATTGCCGTTTACACTATCCCCACCTATAAGAACATTCGCCCCCGAGAACTCCTCATCACTCAACTTGTCTAAAACAATAACCGTCACCTGCGGTTCAAATAGTTCAGCGCGCACTACTGTTGTGCACGGATTCGGCTCCCCGTTAATGTCTCCGAACATGCATTCACGACCAACACTCCGACCTTCTTTCGTACTTGTGATGTGATCAGGAACTCCTTTAACATCTTGATTCACTATTGCTGGGTATGAATTGCCTTAATGTACGATATTTATACTATGCATTTTTTTTCTAACGAAAACGCGGTTCTTAATATAAAGCACTTCAAGTTTTCTCAGTACTAGTATTTCTACAGTTCTTTGTGAATAATTTTTTACTCAACATTTTTGCCTGATCACGTCCAACGCAACTCAGTTGCCACATTTTCTTCTTTTGTCGATCACTTATGAAAACTACTTACAGTCACTGGTTCATTCGCTTTCAATGTTCTTCGAAGTTAATTCTAGGAGTGCATTTTTTCGCAACAAGCGCGCTCTTCGTTTTGCAAATATGCCTTTTCGATTCTTTGAGTTTAAAAGTTGAAGTGAGCAAACGAGAGCACATTTCGTATCCTTTCAAGGACGGTTTGTTCGATGGCTCGGTGCATGCCCATGTTTTTTTTCTTTTTATAATTCACTAACGAAATTTTACGCATGACAATTGCGCAGTTCCTATATGAGAGGCAAAATTTCAGTGGTACAGCTTAGCGCTTTCAACTGGTGCATACATTTTAGTCGGACAAGTACTCAAATGAAGGCAATCGGAATAGTGTACGGACTACAATTGCGAAAAAACGATATTCTAATATTGAGCAATGAATAGTCAGCATATATGAGCGTTCCGGTATCAAAATCGAATTCGAAACAATTGTGGCAATTTTTTTACAGTTCTGACCCAAATTGGAAGTTCTGCTTATTTGAACGGATATTGTTTTGTTCCTAGTTCAGATTAGGCTCAGACCATCAATATTCGCCAACAATCCATAAGTTTTTTTGAATAAATAAATGGTAAAAACGGCTTTGTCGATGTGAGCACTATGAAAAGCCGAAAGATTTGGAAAAACACACAAGTTGGTCATAAAATCGGCATGATACCATGTTGTGATCCTCTGTCATTATTTTACATTACACAATATCCTTTATCATTGCATGCATGATCCTTTAGAATCATTATTCATTAGAAGAGATGACAAACTCGTGGGGTTTCGGCGGTGCAGGACACAACGGTTAAAAATACTCGGGGCCAATGTGTATTTTTGCATCACCCTAGGCGGAATCCAAAACAGCATTGCGAGAAAATGAACAGAAATGGATGCTGCTCGTCAATGAAGCAGTTTTGAAATAATGTTATTTAATGAAGCAATTAGGCTATCAGACTGAGAAATGATCTTGCTCAGTGGTATGCTAGCTTCTCTCTCGTTCGTCAGCTTCAGCTACCAATTTTTTTCCGAAGGCAGCGTTGCGTGAGTTCAGAACTATCAATGTTCCATAGAAATCCGCTGCAGTCCAGCACATCAGAAGATACTGTTTAGTCTCTTGGAGGCAGTTTTTGATGCTAATAGAGTGCGCCTCGAACATGAAATATTCAAGTTATTTGCAATGGCCAGTGTTGTTAAGTTCCAGCTAACTGGTTCGGTTCCACTCAGGCGTCTGGGGAGGAGGGAAATTCCAACTCCCACTACGGGTTGAGAAATAAACAGGCCTGGCTCCAGCTTGGGCACCGACCTCTGGAAGGACGCGGCATCAATGCCGGCTTTCGCTTATTAGGTGATCTGGTTCCAGCTCCGGCTTTCAAAACGTCTCCAGCACGACCTCCACGAACGCCAGCTTCGGCTTCAGCTCCAACCATACAAACCTAGCTCTAATCCCGGCTCCGACTAGCAGCTTCAACCTCCAGGAACGCTCGTCTACGGCTCTAAGCACCGGATGGCTTCGTAATGGCTTCGGGGCCACTCCGATCTGAAAAAAATCACAGTTCCGGAAATATTAGATCTTCACAAAAGCAAATGCGACATCACTGTCTAAGGAAGCAGACAAGGAATTATGGTTTCGGAGTCTTAATACCAGTCCTTCCGACATCGCCGTTTGCCTCATCGTTCCATTCAGTGACGGTTCCTAAAATATCAAAACGAAGGCGCATACTAGCAGCGGCTATTGGAAGGGCGTTCGAAAGGGGGGGGGGGGCGAGGAGGGAAGGGGGAAAGGGTTGCCATGGCGTGTGCTTTTGCCAGTTCCCGGGGTCACCCTAACCGGTTTGATTATTTGCAAACAAATAACGCAACCTGTGCGGTTACGGAATCATCTTTATCGCAATCAACAGCTGCACAAATCATGCGCGCAACGTTCCCTTTCGACGTATTTTGTGATCCAACTGATTGCAGAATGCCTTTTACTGGGCGAAATTATAGTGTCATAAAGTTACTATAAAACGTGTAACTCTGGATTTAGTTGTTCTCGATATGGATATAGCGGCTAAAGAAGCGCGCACGCTAGATTTTATCGCAATTTGCAAGTGCAAATTTGTCAAGCGATATAAAGAGCACATGGCCCCAATAAACTTTTTTGCTTATCAAGATCAGACCAGCTTTGGCTCCCGCCCTGGGAAACACGGCTTTGGCTCCGATCTCGGTCATCGTAAAAATTGACCATGGCTTCAGCCGTCAACATCAAGAAGTCTAACTTCAGCTCCGGCTGTATATTCTGAGGAATCTAATTTCAGCTCCTAATCTGCGAAAAGTCTGGCTCCGACCTCAACCCTGGCTTCGCCATTTGGGGGACTTTACTACGGCCTTGATTTTGACTCTAACCTCCGAAATAGCCTGGCTCTAGCTCTGGCCCTAGATTTCAAAAGTCTGGCTCCGGTTCCAGACCGGGCCTACAAGGTGGCTGCACTCCCACCTAGGCCACGACTCCAGTATTTCAGAAGCTCACCTCAGGCCAGCGCCAAAAGATCGGGTTCTGAAATCATAGAACCTCCAGGAACACGAATTTGGTGTCGTTTTTTAACAGAGCAAGGAAAAAATTTCGCTTTAGAAGCCTTTGCATCACTAGCAGTGACTCTCGTAGCATAGCTTCATCGTGATTGTTCGATTATAGGGGTTGAGTTCATAGCAGCTTATACTAAAAGACATAACAACTTAATAATTTTTACTGAAAATTAGAACAACAAACTGAAATTTGTATGAACTTGTTTCTTTTGACCATAATAACTATGTGCAATAAACGAGTAATTAAACGTTGCGATCATGTATGTGGTGTGGTGTACTCGTATCTGTGATGCGATTTGTAGGAGGAGTCGTTGTCAAGGGTTGCATTAGAAAAAAAAAAGAATTTTGCGCAGCTATTCATTAGCGAAACCTGTTCGTGAAATCGCTTGAAGAAACGCAACTTGTTTTGAACTAACGTTAATATTCTTTAAACTTGCAAAGCTTGCGTTGCGTGAGCGGATGCTCGCCCCTCTCCTCCTCAACTGTCAGAAATGGCAGAAAATGTGAAATGTGTCGCTGAGAAATGTCGATTTCGGGCATAGACATATTACTGCCGTTTCTGAATGCAACTTTAGGCGAACAATGCACTCGCTATAGTGCTTGCTCTTTATTGTTTGCAATTTGCGTATGCTAATTCGTGTCCGTTTAATTGTTGCTTCAAGACCTATTTATGTTAGCGCCTACTTACTAGGTGTTCATTTTATAAGGATGCCCGCTTACCCCGGGAAAATCGGTACTTTTTGTCGTATCTGAACCAGCGTATGATACAGGAAGTGAGTAGGTGAGGAAGTTATGTAGCGTTTAAATAAGCGTGAAAGCTTAGAAGACGGTGGAACATCCTCGTCATGGAACAAATGGGTGGCGTATTTTCAACGAAGTTAGATAATCAGAAACAGTAAAAATTAGTGCCAATAAGTTATGGGAAAATGTACTGAAAGTCCTTTATATTGTCGTCTTTAATGTTCTTTCTACTGTATTTAAGCGGTATACTCGAACTGACTGGCTGTGTTTCGCGTTTCTATTTTGTGCTATGGCCGAAGCCGTACAGTCATCTAATAATTTGAATAAAAACTAACGGCATCAAAATATGTGAAAATATATGAAAAAATAGAATTGTTGTTGATTGAGTATTTGCTGCTCGCTAGAAAGTTTTTAGTTTTCAAAATACTCGTTATTTGATATCGGAAAAACCGAGTGAAAAAAATTTGCACGTTTTTAACGTTTTCAAAGCAATGTTTTAATGAGTTGTGGAAAGCCAATGTGTGCGAATGTTATTCCGTGATCTTAAAGAGTGTTTCACTTCTTGACAACATATGTGCAGGCCATTAAACGCATTGATATGAACTGATCGTTCTACTGGTTACGATGTGCTTGAAGAGAAGTTGCTTATTTGCAATAAAAAGAATTATTATTTAATTTCATATGGTTTTCGATTGATCTCCAATGGTAGCATCTCTTTCACGCTTCCACCTGCCATCATAATGCAGTCGATTTTGTGTAAGAATCGGTAAAGCGCAGAAAAATCGTGCAGTGCGTTTGATAAGCCGTTACTGTTACTGTAAAGCCTCGTTGCGATAAATACGTGCAAAAATCGCCTCAGCGTTTAGGTTCTCCAACGTAGGTGTCGCGTATTTTCAGGCTAAACGACAATGAAATTTGTGCTGTTCGCCGCACTTGTCGCTCTGTTTGCAGTGGCCTCTGGACTGGAATTGAAAAATATTTTCGAATTTATTTTTACGCACCCCAAAGAATGTAAGTTACTTTCAGAAATTGTCTAAAAATGATATTTGAAACACCAGTGCGGTGCTTCATAGAAATGTGTTTGTACGAAAAATTAACAACGAAATTTTTAAAGGCTGAATTAAAAAGCGCTATTTTGATGTTCTGTAAAACTTGCAGGCAAACCAATGCACGTCCATCAAACCCATACGAACTTTCAGGCATAGTACTGCATGACCATGTTTAACTACTTTCGAATATTCATTCATATCACCTCGAATGAAATGTCGACTTTGAATAAGCCATCCCTTCTCCTCACTCTCGCCCCCCTCCCCCACCTCTCCTTCGCTGTCTCGGAAAAGCCCTTCTCAAGAGCGGCATAATTGTTATAAGTTACATATAGATTCCCCCCTCTCAGCTTCGCTTCAAATGCAGCCCCCTCTGGAACAAAATTCCGCCTCGAATGAATCCCTCTTTCCAAACCTCGCCTAAAAGCGTGCCAAAGGACCCTCTTTTCAGTGTAATGTCGTTATATCTTGACTCCAGTGACAAACCTTTTCTTTTGGTTTCCATGAAAAATTTTCGCTTTCCTCCCTTCATCAGCAAAGAAACATTGCTATCTGACATCTCAAAAGATTGCTGCAACAAAAAAAAATTCTCATTCAAACTTGTTCAGCTACCTTCTATCAATGAACACAAGAGATGTTCGTATTGATAGGGCTATCGAGAAATCAGCTGAGACAATTGAAAGCAGCTTCAGCAGATGGGCCATAAATGAAAAGACCATTTCATCTCGTTCGTTACACATATCTTTGGCGGCATGCGCACTCTGTGATCGGAAACGATCAAAACTTAGCTATTGAGTGTCATCGATACATTCGTTTAAAACTTTTTGCAGTTAAACTCCAGGATTCACTACCTATATTTTTCACCTCTCGAACCCTGTCCAAACTGAATTTTAGCTCAGGTAATGAACATTCGCTTTTTCTAATCGAAATCTTGCTGCCTAGGTGCCGCTATTAGTTTGTTGGCTCTTATTTAATTAAACCCCCTAAATCTGCGAATTTACGCACTCATTGGTAGGTATCTAACAGGCGGACCCATGACTTGGAACTCACAACTCCTCGAACAGTGTGACCTTTCTTTTCTATGGCGCCATCGTGACTACGTATACAAAAAAAATTAACATCTAACGTTGAAAAAAAAGGCAATGACAAAAATAGAATGAATGACTCGAAAATATAGCAGCTAAAAATTTTACTTTTCAGTAAACCGCCGCAGCATGCAATATCGCGCATCACATGAAATATTTATGGTTCTCGCTTCAACAAGCTATCAAATTCCCAGCAAATTATTCACGCTTACATTGACTTTTAAAATAGCCTCTTCAACAGCGCGCTTGTCAACGACGACGTCTTTCTATTCTCAGGCAATCATCACAGCTGAACGCATTGTTCGGATCTGTAGCCGTAAAAAGAGAACGCATATGAGCATGAAAAAGTAGTGAGTATTTGGTGCCAACCATAGACGTATATTATATTCCATGTAAATCTATTGGCTGTATCAATGAAGCATGACGAAGAGTGGATGAATGAGAACTGCGAAAAAAAAAGCAAGGAAAATTGTATAGTAGAAGAAATCAAACTTATTTTTTCTCACTAGCTTTCATAAGTTCATTTGCAATTTCTCACATTTGGATAGAACACATCACGATAATACAGAAAATCATTCAAACGTAAAACGATAAAGAATTACCAAATGTATTCTTTGTGAGAAAGTTGTGAAAAGTATGCTCTTGCCGCTGTAATCGACCATGAAACTTTCAACATCTTACAGCGATTTTGTGTACTTTATCTATCGTATATTCCTGTATAGCATGGTGAACTGTACTTTTAACATGGTGAACTGTACCGAAAGCCATTTAAACAAATCGTTTATCAGCGGGTCATGCAGGCACTGAAACTTATCTATGTATGAAAGTTTAAATTTAAAATTAGTTCGTTCTAGGAAGCCACTTCAGATCAATTTCCAATATGAACACTTTCATATGTGCCTAGAAGAAACGTTTGAGTTGCTTAAGCTTTGATTATATAATATTATGAGCCTATACGAAAAACTGGTACTGTGTTAATGCTCGCTAATATCGATCTTACACATCCATCATAGGAATGAAGCAAATGGCCAGCCTATCGAAGCAAGAGCTTTTTCGTTCGTTACCATTCAAAAAGTGCAACCGCAAACTGCATTGTTCGTTTTGTATTGCTCTTGTAATCGTGCAGATTTAAACATAAGATTAGTGAGTTGAAACTGTATTATGTGTAGTTGCACAATGGCAAAAACGATTGCTACAAATCGATCCGAAAACTATGTTGAAGCAATAAAACTACTTTTCAATTAATTCTGATTCATATGAAATTGTAATGACTATATGTCAACTTAAAGCCGCTTGAACCTTGTTCATATCGCAGCAGTCTTACACACTTTAACTATTAACATCCACTTTTTTAACGTTCACAATCATATTTGCTTCGTATTTGTTATTATATGCCGGCTTGAGTTACAGTGATACATGTGCTTCCTACTCCTTCCCTCCACCTGCACCTCCAACTCCCATTTTGGGTCAACTTCTGGGGGCCAGGAGCCAGAACTTTCCGGCTAAATTTTGTGGATCACTAGTTTCGAAGTTAAATTGACGGATCGTGATATTTTGTCTAAAAAACCCTTAAACTACGAAAATAATTGGTAAAAAGGCTGTTCAAATGAGTGACTCGCAAGTGTTATCGCACCAAAGGATCTAAAGGTTTCTAGGTGATTTTACCAGAGATTCTTCCAAATTTTCGGAAAGCTTTCTAGTGCTTGTCGACCCGCTCGCTGCAGGTCACGCCTCCAATGTCCTGAAGTTTGCGAATGGCCACTCCCCGCCTCACTCTTCCTTCGAATGAAGGGAGTGAGGGTGGAAAGATGGGGGGTGGGGGGTGGAGGTGAGGGATGAATTGCCTATGTATGGTTGGAATGGTTAAACTGCAGGCGGTGACCCGTTCGCAAATGATGCTGAGTGGATCCCCGCTCACCGATTCTGTACGGCGAAGTGTGATGTGGGCACGCATATTTGCATGAAGCACGTCAACAGCGACAAACAGAAGTGCGAAAAACGTAAATTTTCAAGCATTCAGCTAACGCCCTTAACATCATTGAGAAAACCCCTACACGGTCTGGCGCAATTCAAAAAGCTCGACGGGAATTTCCACGTAGTAGTATGGAATCCTATAGTTAACGATTTTTTAATATGGTTATTTTGAAACAAGTCGATTTTACATCAAATTCACACTAAAAGTGCCTAATACAAGTGTGGACGAAGTGGACATCGATAATAGCTAATAGCGTTCACGATGAATGTGCACAAATGTTTGAAAAAAATATGATGAAAAATTATCAGTATCTTCTTGATTTTCGGAAAATCATGAAAAAGTCAATAAGCGCATAGCTGTACGGTTATAACTGGTAATAATCACTCCTTGCGTCCGCATACAGTCCTGCAAGCCTGATCGTTGGAGTTATTTGTTGAAACTTTTGAATTACCTTTTATCAATTCAACGCTCAAAAGAGATACTAACAACGAAATTTTTTCTAGGGACAACCGGGAGTTTTACATTGCTCAGATCGGTGTGGACATCAGTTCCTTATAACTCCTTATAATGGCTCCATCAGCTCCTTCTATTCTGGAGAATAATTTTCTTGTGATTTGCCCCCACTTGTTCATAAAATAATAAGTGTAATTTTCAGTGCCTGCAGAGTGCGTAAAGGGACTGAAGAGCTTGTGATCTAAATAAACTTGGACAAGGAATATTTCTGCTCATTTTACGTAATAAACTCTTGCTCTTCGCCACATATATCTGTTATTTCAACTACAAAGCATAAATGCGATCTTTTTAAGGAGCACAAATGACGCTGAGGGATATCAGATGAAAATGGTTGGAAAATGAAGATTTCGGCGTAATCAACAGCCGAGTCAAGCTTTTCGATGGTCAGTTAACTAAATAATTCGTCTTACAGAGTTTTCAAAACGACTTGAGCAATTCACACATCAGATGGCCTAGTGAATTGGACAGCATGTGCATGACTCATTCGTTTCACCGAACCATTAGCACCAAACGTTCAATTAACTCAGCTAATGCTTTCCGAAAGAAATGTTCCAACTAAAGAGGCACTTTTTGGGATGGGCGAGGTGAAAAAGAAGGACAGGAAAGCAGTCAAACGGAGAAGAGGTTGCGTTTTTTTTAAAGAAAAAATTACGTCGGAGATGCCTAAGACTATCAACCAAATGAGTTGAGTGACCTTTTGTACACTGTTTTCTGCAGTGATTGCCTCCGATATTCTTGGCGCACTCATCTAGAAATATTTTATGCACGCCTTCAGATAACTTTGCAGAAAGCCGTAACTTATTAAACAATTTTTTTAAATATTGAAAAAACATTCTGCTGAGCTGCCTAATAATCGCACTTTCTAATGTACCCTAAGTGTACTGTTTGGAGAGGACGGAATGCAAAAAATTACGCATGTATGCAATTCTCACAACAGTTTTGTGAAGAAATGAATTAAAGAAGGAAACATATTGCAATTACACTTAACTTTTGATACGATTAACCAGGCCGCTCAAAAATTTTTGCAGTTCTATACCAATTTCCAACACAAACAACGAACAACGTCGACACGTTAAAAAGTACAGCCTGTGCACGAAGTGAGTGAAAGTCGAAGAAGAGAAATTCTGGATGAGGCGGAGTTGGTACTTCCGACAATGTCGCAGTGTTCAAGAAAAATCGAAGATGAGGATGGAAACCCCGTTTCGCTAGAATTCCGGGGGTCGGGAGTCCATGTCTCCGATTTTTCCCCTGAAATTGGAACTTTTCAAAATGATGGCATAGTCAAAATGTGAAAAGCAAGAAGCAAAGGTTACCTTAGTTGCGATAGGTTTCTTTCGCTGATTCATTAAAGAAACATCTCAAACTAGAGGAAAATATGAAAGGAGCAAGCATAAATTCGGAAATTTCAAACGATGCCTTCGAACACTAGAATGATGTAGGCATGTCAGCTAGCAGAAGTCGTAATCAAAGCCATTAGTTAACAGCACTGGAAGAACGTATATCGCATAAGACATTGACGACATAGGCATTTGTGCCACGGAGCATTTGGGGTACGGACACTGCCACCCTTGAACGCTTAGGGTACTGCAGTTCAAGCCATGAGGCTTCTACGATGTGGACGTCTGATGCACACCCCAGCAGTACGCCAACGCTCGAACAACAGCCATGGCAATGAGGCCAGTGCATACACACCGACAGCACGGGTTTTCGGTTACTGCTAACGTCAAACGTCTTTTCTTTGCCAAGCGATACCACTGTTTCCGGGTAATCGATATCCTTAAAGAACAGAGGAATGAGGAAGATCGAATTCCCCACAATTATCTATAGGAATGTGCTTCTTGCTGAGGTTCGCATAGCGTTCACAAAAGGTGTTAGACGTCTTCTGGTTGAATGAGACCAGCACACGTCGCCGGATTTCTGTTCTGCTTTGCATGCGAGTGGTTATTAGGGATGCGTAGCGGAAGGCATTAAGAAGAACACAGCAGGATGCCTCCCTTCACTCTGCGAAACTTTCACCTTTATCTTTCCAAGATAAAGGTGGATTTCGGGCGACCAGAGCTAGGCAAGGGAACTATCAGAATCCTTTCATCCTATCTCACCAGTCTCAGTACGCAGTTACCGCATCCAGAAGCAATTATTTATAATCGCGGCGGCCAAGTTAATTACGTTCGTCTGCCAGCTATATCTTCTATCAGTATTACCCCAAATTACGACCACTTCCACTAATTATAAAATGAAGAAAGCAAATGCGACGCATAATTTAAAGACAGATTCGTTTGTCAACTATACCATTATCTCTCAGATTTAGCCATCCCCTACCCGTCATGTAGTTTTCCTTCTCAAATTTAGTCGTCCTGTAGATATAAGTTCGCGTAAGTCCGTACAATTAAGCCCCTTTTCTAGACACGTTAGTTCACATGGAGTGACCTTAAACTCGATGCTCTCTCGATTCCAGCGCGTTTCAAAGACATCATTCGCAGACTCTTCCTCGTTGTCTTCTACCCGTTATCATATCCCTTCAAGTGAACGTCCTTCCTCTTGCAAGCTGAAGTGCTGCATCGTTGCGGTGTGAAGAATTCGAGCGTTTATGGTGCACTACGTGAAGGCAAAAGTTCCTGTCGGCGTCATTTATAACCATATCTCGCCCTTCTTCCCTCTTGCATACCAGAACCACTACGCACATGTTAGAAATGCCATTCCATTCCCTACTAAACGCTGCAAGAACCCTTCTCCAATGAAACAGCAGTATCTGGGAAGCCTCATCGGATTGCATGACGTTAAAAAGTACATCATGCTTCCTGTTCTTCAACATTACCTAGTACCGAAGGATCTGTGGCCCCAGGACTTTCTGTCGATTTCTGGCGAACGAACAAAACATTTAAACATTTGCAAAGAGGGGAGGGGGAGAGGCCACCTGAAAGGCGACGAATCGTCATCACGGAGACCCGACATGACCGGTAATAAACAGGGGATATAAAGGCACATCCGGTCCTGCAAGTACCAAAAGCCAGCTGTCTCCGTCCCTTCTATTCATAAAAACATTCCACAATACTCAACTCTTGCTCTATTCATGCCATAGAAACAAAATTCATTCGGGACTCCATTTAAGGCACTTTTCCAAAAAAAAAAAGAGATGTTTCCGAAGAGAAACTGAAAAAGCCAATTTCCTTCCCCATTGCTCAGGACGCAAAATCGAAAAATCAGATGCCATACGGGGAATATGCTAGACATAGACAAGCGTATTGTCGAGAATGTCCGCCAAATGCAACAACCTAGCCATGCTAGACCAAAAAAAGCCTATCGTTCAAATTCTCGGAAAAATGCAGCAACCTACCTACCCAGACATGAATAACTCTGTAGCTGAAATCGTCGACCAAGTGCAACAACCTCGCCATGCCTTGAAATTGTCGCTTAAGTTCAACAACCGAGCTATGCTAAGCATAGAAAAGCCTATAGTTGAAATTGTCGCCGAAGCCCAACAACCCAGCTATGCTAAACATACATAAGTCTTTAGTTCAAGTTGTCGCTTAAGTCCAACAACCGAGCTATACTAAACATGGGTAAGTCTATAGTTGAGATTGCCGCTTAACTCCAACAATCGAGCTATGCTAAACATGGGTAAGCCTATAGTTGAAATTGTCGCTTAAGTCCAACAACCGAGCTATGCTGAACATAGATCACTCTATAGTTGAAATTGTCGCTTAACTCCAACAACCGAGCTATGCTAAACATAGAAAAGTCAATAGTTGAAATTGTCGCTTAAGTCCAACAACCGAGCTATGCTAAACATAGATAAGTCGATACTTGAAATTGTCGCTGAAGTCCAACAACCGAGCTATGCTAAACATGGGTAAGTCTATAGTTGAAATTGACGCTGAACTCCAACAACCGAGCTATGCTAAACATAGAAAAGTCCATAGTTGAAATTGTCGCTTAAGTCCAACAACCGAGCTATGCTAAACATAGATAAGTCTATAGTTGAAATTGTCGCTTAACTCCAACAACCGAGCTATGCTAAACATAGAAAAGTCCATAGTTGAAATTGTCGGTGAAGTCCAACAACCGAGCTATGCTAAACATAGAAAAGTCCATAGTTGAAATTGTCGCTGAAGTCCAACAACCGAGCTATGCTGAACATAGATCACTCTATAGTTGAAATTGTCACCCAAGTCCAACAACCGAGCTATGCTAAACATAGAAAAGTCTATAGTTGAAATTGTCGCTTAACTCCAACAACCGAGCTATGCTAAACAAAGATAAATCTATAGTTGAAATACTCGCTTAACTCCAACAACCGAGCAATGCTAAACATAGAAAAGTCTATAGTTGAAATTGACGCTTAACTCCAACAACCGAGCTATGCTAAGCATAGATCACTCTATAGTTGAAATTGTCACCCAAGTCCAACAACCGAGCTATGCTAAGCATAGATCACTCTATAGTTGAAATTGTCACCCAAGTCCAACAACCGAGCTATGCTAAGCATAGATCACTCTATAGTTGAAATTGTCACCCAAGTCCAACAACCGAGCTATGCTAAGCATAGATCACTCTATAGTTGAAATTGTCACCCAAGTCCAACAACCGAGCTATGCTAAGCATAGATCACTCTATAGTTGAAATTGTCACCCAAGTCCAACAACCGAGCTATGCTAAGCATAGATCACTCTATAGTTGAAATTGTCACCCAAGTCCAACAACCGAGCTATGCTAAGCATAGATCACTCTATAGTTGAAATTGTCACCCAAGTCCAACAACCGAGCTATGCTAAGCATAGATCACTCTATAGTTGAAATTGTCACCCAAGTCCAACAACCGAGCTATGCTAAGCATAGATCACTCTATAGTTGAAATTGTCACCCAAGTCCAACAACCGAGCTATGCTAAGCATAGATCACTCTATAGTTGAAATTGTCACCCAAGTCCAACAACCGAGCTATGCTAAGCATAGATCACTCTATAGTTGAAATTGTCACCCAAGTCCAACAACCGAGCTATGCTAAGCATAGATCACTCTATAGTTGAAATTGTCACCCAAGTCCAACAACCGAGCTATGCTAAGCATAGATCACTCTATAGTTGAAATTGTCACCCAAGTCCAACAACCGAGCTATGCTAAGCATAGATCACTCTATAGTTGAAATTGTCACCCAAGTCCAACAACCGAGCTATGCTAAACATAGAAAAGTCTATAGTTGAAATTGTCGCTTAACTCCAACAACCGAGCTATGCTAAACATAGAAAAGTCTATGTTTGAAATTGTCGCTTAAGTCCAACATCCGAGCTATGCTAAACATAGATAAGTCTAAATTTGAAATTTTCACCCAAGTCCAACAACCGAGCTATGCTAAACATAGAAAAGTCCATAGTTGAAATTGTCG
>JPKZ01022846.1:434238-448413 GCA_000803305.1 Toxocara canis
AACCTTACATAGCAAAAGCAATTTTGCTTTGCTCACGAATTAACGCCCGCTTCATACATTATTCCGCATTTCAAAAAAAGCCGAAAACTTCCGCTCCTAGTCCCATTTGATGCCTCATTTCTTTCACTGTGGTTTCATGGCAGAATAGTTGGCACGAAAATACGACAGTAGCTTCCAAAGGGCTTTTCTGCCTCTTTATCAAAGAACTGGAGATCGGGCAAGCAACTAATGGGACAATCAGTTTATCTACTGCATATGTAAGAAATACAACGCATACAATTTGAAAATTCCATCGCACAAAGACAGTATATTGTTTAGCTGCTAAGATGATTGAATTGTGAATATGGAATTGAGAAGCACCATCAGAACGACTCGTCTCGCATGATCGCTCTCATGTAGGGAAGTAGCTTAAAGACATGGTCAAAATCGAAGCAGTTCCGAAACAAGTCAATCCTGATGTGCGCAATCATTGAAATTTCTGTAGAGGAAGTTTTCGTTTAGGACGACGAGAAGGTTCGAAAGAGAAGAAAAAAACATGACAAAAAGGCTTAGTTTGAGGGTGAAAAGCATGCAATGGTTCCACAAGAATTATCAAAAAAAAATGTATCGATTATGAGATGAACAAATATGATAAGAGAAGTTATGCACTCCAAGTAAATGACAGCAAGTAAAATAATAATGTATACGCCTGGAGGAACCATTAAGCATGCATCCAGCTCAAAAACATGGCTGACCTCTTTTTCACGTTCGAGCGAATTTTTTCGAAAAAATCCCCCTGAAAAAAACCTCAAAAATCCGTCCTAGTCTGGAAACTTCAGCAGAGATCAAAAGTCAGCGCCCAACCTTGCTTACGCCAAGGACATTTTTGTTATATGTAAATATGCACGCACTAAAAAACAACGCTCGAAAACAAATGACAGCAACGCGTACAACCTCTCGAAGTAAAACAGTACATGAAAAAGCAAGAACTACTGGCGAATATTAAAATTTTAGAAATGCAAACGCTTGCAACACAAATCAACGCATGCCGTATTATAGGCCGCATCCTTTCATCATGACTAGCACGACCGCTCAACAACCAATAACAAACGGCCAATGGAAACATCCTGAGTGCATGAACGAAATCACTGTGGTGCCCATGTGCATGTAAAACAGAGCGCCTGATTAAAAGGCCATCCCGATCACGATCGGCTCCGAGTTTTAACGAAGATACCCCTCTACAGCATGTCTTCTCGTATGTTCACAAAAGAAACTCGTCCACTCATTAACTTTGATTCCTTAACGTTTCCGCAGCAGTAAAATCCAACTAATATGTGAGAACACTGCAGCGTGCTTAATTGTTAGATGTACACTGATGCCCTGGCACAAATTGTTGTCGGCGTCAGCGCGTGGCTAAGCGAGAATCCACGACGGATAAAAATTATCGCGATTATCAGGTATAAAGAGAAAGTTCATTAACCTTAAAAATCATTTCAATATCACGCTATACAAAAGTTAAGAAGCAGCTGTGTACAGCATTCAGGCGCACCCTGCTTACTTCTAGTAGGAGGGGTGAACAAGATTCACGTTAAAGGTGCCAGACGACTGAGTCACAAAACCAGAGTTGGAAAGTAAGTTAACACAAGAAAGTTACAATGACGGTAAGCACATATGTAAAATGCAACAGTAAGAAAAGCTTCTTTTGTTAAGCCATCGCAAAATGAACCAAAAAAAGTCTAAATAATGCGAACTATATTCCTTATTGAAGCAGAATCGAACCTCTAATGACGTTACGAAAATCCTATCAGTTTTCCGACGCTGGAAAAAAAGAAACACTAACCTCTATATGTCAGCTATTACAGTGAATGGGAAAAAAACCGAAAATAAAACAACGTTAATGAAGACTGCAGTTATCCCCATGAACAAGGGCATATTCGATTAATTACGCCATTTGAAAGAGAAAAAGAATCGGGGGATTTCGATAAATTAAGTATTCTACAATCCTCTGCTCCTCGTCGCTGTTATTGGGTTACTGACGGAAACAAAGACGAAATGTAGGTGTAACATCACCATCGCATTAAATCGTAAAGCCTAGTCATAAACAAACATAGCTATCATAAACAGGCCGTAATCCTTTCGAGTCCAGGCGGCTCAAATCTAACACAATTTCAAGCCAATAATTAAATCGCCTAAAGCCCAAACGGTTAACAAATACTAAAAAACACATGAGGGTTGCTAATGCGATGATGCTAAAAAGAAAGTGAAGCAAAGATCTAATGCCGGCGATGCGTTCTGAAAAAGACGTGAACGTCAACAATATAAACAATGGCGATAAATCACAATTCAGAAACACTCTCACAAGTTTTTCTGCTTCCTTCAGCACCCAATATTAGGGACAACAAAACGAATCAGAAAATGCGTAAATTGATTAAGGTTCGAGACACGTGTAATATACGATGCACTATGGATTAATTAGGGAATTCTGTGTTTCCGAAACGTATTCCCTCATTCGGTTGATTTTTTGTAAACAGGTTCGAAATTTTTGAACATTACTATCGCTCGCCTCATTTCTCGCACTCGTCAACTCGTTTTTGCGTCAAACAATTTGACTGCTTTCCTCAAAACGAAACAATTTAGGTGCGTATGTGAATTCGTGTGCGTATTTATAATAATTTCGTTTCGACTGCGTTGTTGCACAATCGACGGTGCACTACAGCGCGCACAACACGCATACAGCGCTCACGGTATGATGCCTAAAGTGGCGGCGTGACTTCGTTTCGTCGTTTATGGCTTGCTGTCAAAGAATGAGTAGGTTGGATTCTCGTAACCGTTCACCTGCATACCATTTACGTGTCGCTCTTCCGGAGTGCAAACGTCTACCTTAAATAACAACCTTTTATTCATTTTCTAAAATCCACTCCACTCAAGAGTAATGTTCCACTTCCTCATCACTGTTTTGTAACGAGCAGACAGTACTGGCGTTCACAGACAAAGCATCTCCCATAACACTTTAACAATCGGGATTCATGATTTTCCTAAAATTTCGTGAACTCCACTCTTAAACAAGAACCGTGGTCACGCTCCATGCCTGGGTTACTTCGCCAGTGAGGAGAAGAATAAAAGTAAGGTAAAACTACAATATTTGATGCTGCCCTTTTCGGAATGGGCTCAGAAATTCAACAGACCAACTTGCTTTCGTAATCCCAACCTAGCTGCCCCTCCCTATCCTTGCCCCCGACCGATCCAGCTGAAAGACAGTAATCGTAAACTGGAGCAGAAAGTGAGTAAGGTGAACAGTAAAAGTCGAGGAAAAGGTGATATGGGGCCGCAAACCGATAAAGCTGAAAGATGAAGTAACTACAAAGCTAAAAACTCTGGAGTGGTGAGTTCATCCCATTCCCGTTGTTGTTCTAATGTTCCAATGACCATGACCTAGCCGAGTTCTGCCTACAAGATTTAAAGAGAAACAAGGAAGGATGTCAGGACAACAATTATTCCTCCTGCTCTGATGAGATCAAAGACCAAATGGAACATTTACGATGTAATCGCTGCCCGTTTCTCTCTCGCCCCAAGCCAGCTGCACTGAACACGATCTACAGCAGCATAATAATTCTTCCTTCTCCCTCTTCCATTATGGGGGTTAAGCAGAAGAGATATGAGAAAAACCTCAATGAATCCAGCGTGTCGGGATCGTCTGCGGGTGACCAGCACGGCGAAAACGGCGAGCACAATCGTTGCAGAGGCAGCGAACACGAGCATCATGTGTGTCGACGCACCCAGATGGGGAGACACAGAAGAGTGTTGCGCCTCCATCTAAACAATTCATGGTTACATTAATAGCGAAATCATGGTTTTTACGGATATCGGCATTCCGCTATCTTCAAATTTACTTATCTTAGTTATTCTAATTCTTTGAACGGTGCTACATTTGGATCTAAAACCTTAAGAAAAGGACCGATTCTACCCCAACTGTTCAGAATTCTTCCTTATTTACCAGCAGTAAGAATTTAGAACACCTACCACCACTGCACTGAGCTATGGATAAACAGAGACAGAAGCAAACAATGTGTACAGAAAGAATGAAATCCTGGTCGTGTTCTTTCGCAGTGACCCACTTATCTAATGCGCCCTATCGTACGCTCCCACTGAGTACTTCAATCTTTTGAGAAGTACGTGCGCTAGATTCGACGACACAGCGCAATCTTGAACAAATCGCTATCAGTACGAAATCGCACATGTACGAAGGAAGACGCAAACTGTGGATCATAGCAAACTATTTATCCTCGTTTAAACGAAAGACACTCATTTCACTTTTTGCCACGGAGAACTTTCTGCCCAAAGCCGGCAGCTAACGCCGCTTTTTATTCACTTCTAGTTCAATTCAAATATAAACTGCGGAAGAAACAGAAAAAAAAACAAGCAATGGCTGTCAAACACTTTTAAAAAAAATATTCCCACATGCTACACTTATCGTCGACATCACAGGATCTTCCTGTTGACTAAGACTGGAAATAAACGGGGAGGCTGCTAAGGAGGGAAGAGGGTGTGGAGCGGAGGGATGAAGACAAAGGCGCGAAAAGTCCCTCATCTCCACCCGGACCAGAGGTCGCATGGACTCCTACCTCCTCCTTCCCAGTTTCTCTCTTCCGTAAGTGCGCGCGGAATTTGAAACTAACGTTTCAGGAGTTCGTTAAAACAACTTTCTAGAAGGTGTGATATCATCAAAATGCTTCTAGTATGCGCAATTATGCCTTACTTCTGGGCGGTAAAGGGCTAGAAAACGTCTTCCTTGAAAACATGGTATATGATACTTTCTAAATCATAATTACGGAAGTCCGTTGGAGTTTTGGAGGAGGGAACATGGACGACTTTCTGGATAGGATAAACGGAGGAAAGGAAACAATCACCCCTCTCCCCATCTCCTATCACTCTTTATGAAGGTGGCAGAGGTAACCCGACTGTTAACTTCTACAATAATAACTTCACGCTACTAAGAGATATGCTTTACCAAAAATTTTCACCGATGGCCATTAATATTTATAATCGGCGAAAAAATTTAACCTGCGTTAACAAGTACCCATTTTTCAGTACTTCCCTAGTCAGTCCACCAAGTCAGATGGCTGGCTTCCAAACTGTCACAAATTATACCATGTATTTTGGCACCGACCCACATGGGTACGATAACGAACTTGTTCACGCCCAACACTGAAACTAAGGACATCAGCCTAGCAACATAATTATAAAGCTGACAGCATGTGCAGTCAAGCGATTGGAAAATCCAGCGATTCCTAGCGACCACTCTCCCTGTTCCTTTTTCCTTCAGACGTTAATCTTCCAGAACTCGACCGCTTTCTTTCTCTTACTCCCACAAATCCTTTTCCTGACTTTTCACACTACTAAATCCGGTGTAATATTAAAGAGATTGTGGATCCTCCCCAACTGAGGAACATGTGACTTTGACTTTTCTGTGCTCACGTCTACTGCTTCTCTAAAAACCACCTCCGGAACGAAACTGAACAAACGATGACGAACGAATTTAAAAGAAACCTTGTGCTGAACAAGGGGTTCATGTTTGGCGTATGCGGGTCGTGGAGGAAGGTCGTGGACTCGAACATGCTCGCTCACAATTGGCTCGATCTCGACGTGCAACTCACGCTCGATCGACTTATCGCTCTCCACTGTATCCTCGTCATCTTCCTCCTCATCCTCGTCACCACCATCATCGTCCTAAAAGTTTGCAAACTTGAAACCAAAAAAGTGGCGGAATATTTCAATAAAAACACCGGACTACTGCACAGTACTGCAAAATCCAAACGTATCGGAGTATTTGTGAAAATCAGCGCAAACAAACAATTACATTAGCAAAACATATCCAGTGGCATCACTGGCTTCCAACCATCGATGAACAGAATGGGCTGGGCCCTAATTTGACATTAACAACAACATCCGAAATCTGACTCGAACTTCTCAAAATAGAAGATATCTTCTTGCGACTCATAACTCCAGAAGAAGAAACGCCTCTGACTCAGACTGTTTCGAAAGTTACAGCCGATTTCGCAAGTTCGTCCTCCTCTTGTTACAACAAGGATGCATCGTAGATGGGCACTGCTTTCAGGAATTATTTATCATCGATATACTGGCGGCTTAAAGACACATAGCCGCAGCACAAGCAATTCATATTTAGACACTAAGTATATTATACTCATTGGCAAGCAAGACTGTGCGGGGAAACTTGTTTATCGATGCTTTCTTTACTCACAACAATCAGAACCTATGTAAAACGCCCTACAAAAACCCGTTTTAGCTGGTCCTTCAAAACAGTGCAAAAGCACTCGTGCTCCGATTAGAAACAACTGACGCTGTGGTGTAAAAGGAAGCGCGACAATGGCGCAATCTGCCCAGCAAAAAATCTTAAGGAAGCAGCGCGTTGAGATGGGAGGGGAAGAAGAGGGAGAAGCTGGGGCCAGGAATGTCCAAATTGTCCCATATGATCTCCAAACAAATTTAAACACCGAACAAGTGGAATAAAGTTTGGCGACCTTCTCCCAGCTCCTCCCTCGCACTTCTGTATCCCTCGGACACCACAACACCACTACTCGCACCAAAAACCAACGCCCACCTCATCGCTGTTGTTGTCGCTAAACTCATCCTTGTTGCTGGCAGAGATCGGTTTCTTGACGATTTTCTCTATGGCGATTTTCTGAGGACTCTTCTGTGTCTTCTTCTCCTCAAAGCTTTCTTCCTCGTCCTCATCTTCGTCATCCTCTTCATCTGAATCGCCCACTATTTCGGCAGTCTGCAATCCAAACAACTAGTGGAATATGAAAAGCCCAAATTTCTACACAGACCTCGCGAAAAAAAACCTGGTTTAGAGACATCCTGGTTCTAAACTGAATAAAAGGATGAAAATTAACTTTCATAAACACGGAAAATGTAGAGAGACAAGACAGCAACTCGTAAAACAGTCCAATGGAATTATGTATGAAGATGGGTTAAAAATACCACATGGAATCGAATAAAACAACGGAATATGACCACCTGAACGCATTTAAGACAAACTATGAGACTTACTCTCGATGTGGTTGGTGCGGACGTCGTAGTTGTAATCGACTTCTTCGTACCAACTGGATTATGGACGCGATCGTAAGAATCCTGAAAGCGACGAACAACAGTTAATAGAGGCTCATACTATAATCACGATCGATAGCGAAAACATTGACGAAATAAAGTCGGCAATGAGCATTTCTTTCATTGTTTAGCACAACAGCAGCAATGATTTAAATACTTCATTGCTTATCGCTTAGAGAGATGTGGGCAGCAAAGAAAATAAAAAATGGGGGATGGAGAAGAGCGTCCGCTGGAAGAAGTCGCTGGACGACTACATCGGAAACACCAAAAATTCCCAATTACATTGATCGTTTTGCTATTTCTGAAAAAATGGGTGCAGTTGAAGAACGGACGACGGTTGGACGGTGGGATCGTGTATAACTAAAATTTCAACGCTTAAGATGTTGCCTTCGTTAAGATTTACGACTCAGAAGTCCGACTTTTTTTGCGTTTATTCTTTTCGTGTCACCCTCCTCTCCCTAACTTCTCGCAGACAACAGAAGACGCTAGCCCACTTGCCAACACATTTTTGGAAACCGCTATTCCTTTTGCTCTTATAATCGCTGCAGCGCATCGCACCAATCCGTTGGTCGGATTAACGGAATTTCACGAGCACCTGGCCAAGTAGACTAAAAGCATTCCACCTCCACTTGTATCTGGGGAAGGCGAATGAAAAGCGAAGCAGCAAGGACGAACAAAACCAACCTTGTACATCTGTACCAGCTTCGCGTTTTGCTCGTCTCCTCCAATGGTCATATACTCGTCATCTGTCACTTCCGGTGTGTTCTCACGACGATAATCCGACCAAAATTCAACTTAAACCAAAACGTAATTTTGAAAAAACATACCCCTAATGATGGTCAAAACAGACTGCGTTTGCACCATATCCCCAAAAAAGGCAAAAATAGATCGCGATAGAGCCAGGAGTCCAAACACGGGCAAAATTCTCCAATTCTATTAGCGTTTAAAGCACAATTATAATAAAACAAGGCCACAGTGACGAGTCCAAAGACTGACGGACATTTTGAAAGCCTTTGCCAGCAGCTCACATGCATGAGATGGGATTCACCAAGCAACACTCACACCACGCCTTGGCTGGCGCTCGTTGGCTTGTGAGCTGGAAGGATGGAGAAGGGATACGGGAACAAACTGAACCAAAAACGATGTGTACTGCACCATCTCAATTCCCACTCACGTAAGATGTAAAAATTCAAAAAGTTCCAAAAATGCTGGTGTTGGAGCAGGTAACATAATACGACCTAGCTGATTCTTCATATATAATTGAAAGATCGCTATAAAAAGGGAATCTGATTTCACTGATAACTGCTGCATTATGTAAGCGCATAGAGAAATTGCACTTTTCTGACCGATGTGAGAAGCGTCGCCGTTGAATTTCAGGATTCTTTCAGAAAGACAGATCATCAGAACGGGACAGAAAAAGGAATACGAAGAATAATCTGACTTGCAATAGGTCGAACTTGTCTCTCAAGTTCGGGGAAATCGCGAAGCATCGCGAGCGTTCCGTTTATACGCAAGTCGATATAACGCAACCGATGCAGCAAAATTGGTTTAAAGGCTTCTGCTTCCGCCTTAAAATAATCACATTAATCAGTTCCAAAAGTTTTAGGATAACCAACATCCTAAGTCCAGGGCGAATCTGAAGCGCATTAAAAAAAACTATAGAAAGGGTAAAAGTTTAGTCACTTTCAACAATTTTTAACCGCTTCACATGCGTTTGCTGCAAATACCAACCCTTTCGCAGCGCGTTTTTCAGTCTTCCAAGAAAATCTGTAAAGCATACGCTTTCTAACATTTACATCTGAGAAATTCCCTTTCAGTAACTGAAAACAGAAGTGACTCCGATCGTTTCAATATTTCTCCCCCAAATCCGAAGGTAAACAGAACTGTTTTGAATCGCCTTTTCTGTTAGCACATATTCACATGGTGCAAGATGGTAACAGAAGAAAACTATTACTTGATCGGTACGAAGAAGATGACGATACCGGTTCAACATATGCGTTCGATCCTTTTCTTCGGCACGAATGTAAGTCTTAAAAATATGCTATCACTTTCTGGCAAAAAGTCGCTCTTAAAATTACCAAAGAAACTAAGCAATTTAATCGCTTAAGATCTGTAAACAAGGGAAGACAGCAGGGTGGAAATGGGACAGAAATGCACACTCTTGGCTTCATCGATTCTTTGAATAGGCTGAAAGAATGGGGTGGGGGGAAGGTGAGGCCCACGCCAACACTAAGAGAAATTCCGGCCAAAGGGACCTCTTGGTAGTACCACTTTTAACGTGATAAACAAGAATTTTCGAAAGCACCGAAAGATACATTGAACAAAGTTTGGTAATGAAGCGGTAGTGACTGCGCATCGATCCTATCTGTAGAGCCTTTCTTCCATATTTGTTGCCTTATTGAAATATCACCCTATGTTTTATAACTATGCCACTATATCGACAGAAAGACCACTCTTCTCATTTCAAATGACCAATCCAAATTTTCACTAGCACAACATTCACATTACTAAACTATGTGCGACTGTAAGCCAACTTGAAACGCGTGAGAGGAGCTGTAGTCCAGTTCTATTCCCTTTATGACAGTGCACAGTTGTTGCCAACATGCTGAACCGCATACCTCACAGATCCAATTAAATTACAAGGTCAACGGATAAAGGCAAGAAAGGGCCCCACAGCATCGCAGGTGCTTAACATATAAGGTCAGTAAACTGGATATCGTAGTTCGGCTCCTTTCTCAGATAAGCCATTTCACTCACTACTCAAAACAAGTCTAGATCAATGCTGAGTGGGGAGCCCCGGGTTACCCGACAGAGAGCAATTCCTCAAGATTTTGATCGAGATCCCTCCCCCTTCCTCATCTAAAGCCCTCCCACGAGCTTTTCGGCAAGTCCCTCCCTTTCCTCGGCGAAATCTCTTTCCCATCCCTCAGCCTTGCTAACATGCAATGTTATGGATGATTTTCCATTCCCTCATACGAATGCGTCCAAGGTCTGACTTATTCTGTCAGCTTGGACAAGGCTGTAATTTGGACGAAAGCAACACTCCGATGTGACCAATGTTGACCTGTCCTGTCCAAACTTGATCAAGACAAGTCAGATCTTGGTCACATCGGAGTGTTGCTCTCGTCCAAATTACAGCCTTATCCAAGTTGCTTTCAACGCACCCAGAGGCACAAGGCCGTTACCCTGCAGAACGGCCCAGAGTCGCTGATGGTGTACAACGAAGAAAACACTGTAACAAACTGCCAAAAACTTACCTTCAGTGTTTTTAGCACATTGTGTTTGTTGGTCGTCCCAACCTGCATGGCTAATGCGGCACGATAATCATGTGTTGCCTGCAAGATCTGAATATGAGTACAACGGACAGAAACCCAAGCGGCGACATCTCAAACAAATATTTCCTCGGCACTTCGGTAAACACAAAACCAAACGAAAAAATTACTCAACTTAATATCGCTGTTTTCACTAGCAGCGATCCAAAACAATTCCGCGAGTGCATCTTAATCTGTCTCTGTGACGCTTCCGCATCAGCTGCGCTAAACAATATGCAGACAAGCTACTCGACCAAATGCCGAATCACTGTCAGTGAGATAAACCGAAACAGACCTGCCGTTTCTTTTCATTCAGATTCGCTTGAACGCGTTCTTCATGAACGTCCTCGATCTGTTTCTTCTGCTCCTTATTTTCTTCTTCCAATGAGGCGACCTTCAAAAACATCAGTGCTCCTTCTAGCAGTGTTAATCGTATGAAGCAACCATATTTCGCATCAAAATCACTTATTAAACAATTTAGTTTAGGCATACATATAGCGGTCCCGGTTCGTCACTAGAAACTTTAACTGCAATGAAAAAAAAATGCTTTCGAAAAGACATCGTCGAATCTCATAGGAAAAGTACTGCCCTAAAACCAGCGACGGTCATTTGACACATGTGGGCTTACCAATCCCTCTCCAATTTGGGAACCTAATTGCCATCTTAACTTTCACTTGCATCGGTTTTCAGCTAGGTTTTCTTATTTTAAGAGATTGCCTTTTTTCTTTCTTCTGTTCCTCTTTTATCGCACTACTTTTTCAATTTCCGTACGAGCTGTAGCCTCAACTCGAAATCAGATTGCCATTTCCGGCTTATTTCTCCCTCCCTCCAGCCCCCCCCCCTTCCTCCAAAGTGGTCATGCGCCTCGAAATCAGTTCCGCTTAGAAACCACCTTCAACCGTTTCCCCGCCTTACTTTCTCCCACTGTCTCTCATAAGAACGTGAATTCTTCCATCCTCTTCGGATGGTTTTCAGTGCGTGCCTTTGCAGGTAATCTACACGGCGCAGATATTTCCATTTAAAACGATTTCACGGTAAAATGTGGCGTTGTCGCAAGGAGTGGAGGAGTGAGTTGACTACTCAAGTTTTTTTTTTGATTTGCACAGCAACAGGAGATCTACCTTGACTCCGATCCCAGTTTTCGATTTTTCGACGCTTATTATTGGAATGCTAATACACTGAAGAAAATAGTGAGATTATTTTTCGGAACCCTGCCGAACGAATCCCCTACAACATTCACTCCTCGACGATTCATCTCCTAGACCTATCAGCTGCTCCTACAAAACAATAACACACTGGAAGATCAATGTCGAAACAATACCGTCTTCTGGAACCTCGCGGTCATTTCGAGTTTAAACGCTTCAGCGCCCTTTTCGTCCGTTTGCTTCATTTTTTTATAGCGCGCCTCCAGATCGCTCCACTCTCGCATTACCTTCAAATGAACATCTCTAAATGTCACTTAAGCCTTCCACGTAAACTCACTTGCACAAAAATTTCCTAACAGCTATATAGTAATCTCATTACAGCTTGTATCAAAACAATTGATGCAAAATGCACGTCGATTTAAAAATAGCAACCATTAAGTAGAAAATCGGCATAAAAACAAGGCAGGCAGACAGAAATTATGCTGTCCAGATTCCTCTTTAAATATCTCCAGTACGAACGATAACGAGGGACGACATTAACCTTGTCAATTTTAGCCCGATGCTTTTTGTCGAGCCGCTGTTCGGCTTCCTTGAAGCGCTCATGTTCGTTGGCCGGATCTGATATTTTGAAATATGGATCCTGCGTACTCGATTTCGGGTTCAGTTCCTTATCATCTTCTGGAAAATAACGACCGCTCACTGAGTAAAACGCAAAGTTCGCATGACATCCGCATATTTTTGAACGAAGCTGATAATACCGTAGTGAAGAAGCCGGACAGATGAAGCCAAAGCAGAAGGGCCTAGAGGGGAGGAGGATGAGGAAGGATGAGGAGAGGCAATAGTTTGGCGGAAATATGCTATTATGACGTTGTATGTGGTAGCTGCAGCAGCAATCCTGCGGAGTGATGGGGCCAAAAAACGTCATAGCTTGTTACTGCCATAATTAGCATGCAATAAAAAATGCCCAAACTTCAGTTTCTACAAAAAGCTAAAAAATCAATGCGATACGTCAAATCATTGCGAAAAGTAAAAGCACTACAACACAGATCAGGAAAAGTGTAACATCGCTGTAAAATAGAAACATGAACACGATCGTAAGTTCATTTTGAATATTTTCGCATAATAATCGCAAAGAAATCGCAATCCGGCAATACTAAAAGGCAAGAACGTTTATTCCGTTCTCCGGTTCACTGAAAATATGCAGCAAAATCTTTTAAGCCTGTCGAACATGATCCAAACAGGTTTGCTTAAGAGTTTGCACAGATGTGAAGGAAGAATACAGTGTTTCGTGCGCACTTATCGATTCTCAACAACTGGACGATTTCTTCAAAAAATCTTAATGAAAATAATAAATGACAGTTTTAAATGAGGACTACGTATAATCATTATTAAACAACTCCAGCTGATCAATCCGCCTGATTTATTTCAGCCAGCTGATGAATATTCAAACTCGTCTGCTTAGAAGCAACTGTTCATAAATGACCATTTCAAGCTTCGAGTTTCAAGCATACGAAATTCCGTATTGAAGACCAAAAAACCTTCCTGATTCATAGCCAAGTAAACAGTACAGTTGTAAAGCCCAAGAAATGAAGCTGTGAAACTTTCATCGCCTGTGTGGTATTTAAACAAAGTAAAGCTTTAATTCCAATAACCGAAAAAGTTAGTGACAACAACCTCTCTAGACCTTACATCGAAATGAGATGAGAAATTATAAGAGATGAGAAGGTGCTTACCATCATCTTCATCCGAGTAGTCTTCATCATAGTCATCGTCATCATCTTCTTCATCGTCTTTCTTCTTGTCCAAATCAACAACCTTGTCAATATGTTCTGAAATACACCAAACTTTTCAACCAACCGACCACCCAATCGTATCATAAAAATTATTATTTAACTATTATTAAGGAAACCACACTTCAACGGCAATGAGAAAACCTATACGCAATAGTGGTGTCTCGCACAACCCATCCTTCTCACTATGAACAAATCAACTTAATGTCGTTCATATAACTGCTGCTTTGGTTCCTGTTCATTTTTTCAACCCATACCCTCCCCTCCCCATCCGACTCTTACATCTATGCACCTTTTCAGTATCTAACAATTTTTAATGATCCTCCTCTTCCCACTCCCCTCCCCCTTTTCCATAATTCTAAAAAATAAGAGGGAAATGGACGGGGAAGGGAAGATAATGATGGCACCGTTTTACTCGTTACTATAAAGCAGACAACAGAAAAAATAGGCCATACATGAGAAGTCTTCAAAACTAGACGTGAAAAATCTTCAAAACTAGTTAAAAACGGCTTTAAAATTATTTTCACAGAAAAATCAAGACGCAGTTCTTGCCACTTTATAAGGAGAATTATGAGAAAATTACAAATATCCCTCAACATTTTAAAGAACTCTGTGCCTTTGGCTCATTAAAGCAGTCAAAACTGCAGGCATTTCTGAGAAGAAATTACAACGAGATTCTATGTTCCTTATACATTAAGGAACGTATAGGAAATAAATATTTTCTTGTTGGGAAATACTAATTATCCATTTAAAAAACCTGAAATTTCTCGCCAGTAAGATTACGTGAAATGTTATAACGCTTAATCTATCCTCTTGTCTACT
>JPKZ01022846.1:448421-463218 GCA_000803305.1 Toxocara canis
CAACTCACCCACCATAATTTTCGTCACTAATAGCGAAACCAACAATCAGAAAATTGTTCGAAACGCTGATGTCGTTTTTCGTCACCTCTTACAGAACTTACGATTTGAAAACAAACGTTAAAAGATTCCCGGTATTGCTCTTTTAGGAAGTTTAACTGCTCTATAATGACATGCTCGAGGGCGTAACCACAAACCGTAGACAAGAACGTCTGACCGAAAGAGCAAAACTGATCGTCTTCCACGCTCAAGTTAGCCAATCGCTACATTTGACTGACAACCTTTCCCACCCCCTTCCCAACCCCTCGTTTAACCGCGCCTCCACTTTTCGACACTACGAACGCTCTAAAACAAAATTACCAACCACTCTGTACTTCAAGCTTGCAAGTCCCCCTCCCAGCCCCTCCCCCACATGCTCCCGAAACCAGCATCTAGCAAAGCGTATAACGTGGCAACAAGTTTTACACTTGTCATGCACAATTAGCCCCTCTCCCACGTACATTTTTTAACTGTGTGCGAAAACCGGGAATGAGCGAATGCGAAAGCGACCACGCGCTTGATTGCAAGCGAATTGCATAACGCTAAGGAAGATGCGATTTAAATGCGTTCGTGAGAATACTCCTTCGATAATGCACGCACTTAGAATGATGTTACATTGAAAATGGCCTCCTTCATACAACACTCTGACCGAATGGTGCCGATTTTAACAGAGCCCAGCTTTCAGCAACCATCATAAAGTACAATACAACGCATTGCTATTACTTGTTGCAGTTTACATTAACTGCTCAGTCATCTGGTGCGAAGGCTGAAAAAAAAAACAAAGGGGCAAAAGGGAGATTTGAAGGAAAAACTAAACCAACTTTACAACTTTCTTTACTGTTTTCTTTGACTCAAAATGTTTTCAGCCACCCCCTCAGCCAGCAAACATCAAAGACCGCTTCTCTGCTAGGATCCTTCAAGCAAGCCAGGTCTATCATCAAAATGCGCGTCTGCTCTTCTCAGCTATATAAACAGTCACTACATACGCCTTTTTCTGCTTCCTCCAATTCAACAATAATGACTACCATTACATTCCAAATAAACGAATGCTAATATGCACAACATCCCATTTTTGGTCGGCAGAAAAAAAAAAGGGTGGGGGGAAGAGGAGAATAAAGGTGAATTTCGTTTCAGTCACTGCTGAATTATAGATTAGGCAAAGGAAGTCAGACAGGTCTTAAAAAAAGAGCTATGTAGATGCGGATCATTTTTTCGATATGCTTAAAAGATATAGAATATTCGAGACAGAGTTATGTCGAAAATGGGGATTTGTTCAAAGCAATACGGTGATCAACGAAGTTTTGCGTTTCTGGATGGACACAAACCCAAAAACAACGTAAGAAATGCTAACCGGCAGATTTGTCGTCGCTAGGACAGCAAACAAATTCGACCCCTGTGAACAGATCCAACCCGCAAGGTTCAAGTACTGCGAACGATCGCACGCTCATTCGCTTGCTTTCAGCAACCTATGAATGCATTACTCTAATTTGTACAAAGGCACAGCTCGTCGTTTCGAACCACATCCTGGAGCTTGAATTCCTAGTATTAAAAAAGGCTTCCTTAAACACTCCAAGAAACAAACTTTTCTCAAACATTCCAGGAGGCAATCGTTTGGATGAATACCAAGTAATTAAGAATAAGTAGCAGTTATGCTGCTAATTTATCTTCCTTCGTTATCGGAACAACAGAACTGCAGAAGTGCTACTTCAAGGACTGCAGAATCGCTGGAATAAGGCAAGCATGCGTTTTGTCAAGTGAGATACCTTTGACTGGCACTGCTTGCGAGCCTCGTCCTTCCAGTGAGAATAGTCATCGCACGACTGTCGATCGTTGACATGCCCAAATCGACATCCATGCGGTACTTGTAATGCTTCCGAATGGAACTCACCCACTGAAAGTAATGCATACACTAGCCCACTATAAACTGGTCTTCCAACTGAACATCTCCAGCAATCCTCTCCAAATTCCATGTGAGCTTATTTTTTTAAACAAACTATGCAGGTTATTCACTTCGTCGGGTCGAAGGGTGATTTGCTGAAGGAAACGAACCGACGGTCTTTACAAGAATGAGGCAATCTACGAACCCTGAACTGTTGCTTCATCGAGCTTCGTTGAAGCGGAACAACGCTTAGCTCTCCTTCCTTTCCCTCCCCGGGTGCTCAGGTCCCCCTCCGACGTGCTCGCTCTGAAGCACAAAAAAAAATGGGAAAGGTTTCTGACTACAACACCGAAATGACAGATGTTGAAATGCTCAACTGCAGCGAACGCTGAAAAGACACGATCCAACCATCTCCACACCTACATACCACTACGTTCCTTGTTAATGTCAAAACAAAGCAACTTCAAAAAACCAGCTTTTATTGCGGTCACTTTCCTTCAAATAAATACTACTGCAAAACAAAAACACGAGATACTTACTCACCGATGCACTGATACGGACGCACGGTATGTGTCCATTTGCATGGCTTCCCTTCTTCGCGACACCACGAACCGATCTTTGTTTCGTGCGAATATTCCACTATATTGGTTATGTCTAATTTTGGATATGCCTGAAACCCCATCCATCCATTACGTTTAGTATCACTCATCAAACATCGCACTTTCCTGAAACATTCATTTCTCCCCTTTAAAAAAATCATAATAAAGCCTGTCCCGTTGTTTTCCTAGTCTGTCCCACAGACTGGCCAAAAAGTGAAATTTATAACTCCTACTGCAGTATTACCCGATGATTACTGCGTACCTCACATAGGAAACGACAGCCACAAGAAACTGAATCAATTCTCTCCTTGTGTAGTTACTACACGCTAATTTAAGGAAGGCGAAATATTTTCTTGCTTTTAGAAGCACAAATTTCTCCGCATCAACTCCTTCACCCATATGTGCTCGTTCACCACCCCTCTCTCCGGTGCTCTTGTGCTGCTCATTGTGTTACTGCTTCCGTCTTGGCCACGTACGCGCACTCACCTCAATCCTGCTGCCCCTAACACGCACCACCGAGGCATAACGTTCCGTTGACAAACGATGTCAAGTGTTTGCGAACGCATTCAACAGCCGACCGGCAATAATCAATGAAGCAAACAGTCAGACGTCTTTTTACAGCGCTCTTGATGGGCCTATATTTTACACGTTACGACACCATTTGCCCACAGCGTCTCTGAGAGGCCATTTTGTGGCGATGAACAATGTCACCTTTTCATCGTGTGTAAACCTTTTCACAGTCAAATTCCGTTTCTATTACCATGCAAAAATCGCCTTGGTAATTGTACGTCGCTGCCGGTCAGCTCCACCTATAACGATAGCGGAGAATTTGTCACTTCCCCATGCAGACCAGTTTCTACGTGAATCTCTCCGGTCGTATTTTTGCGCGGGTCTTTGAAAAAATTCACGCATCTCTACTTTCCCAAAAAAGACGCCTATCCAACGACCCCCGTAAAGAAGGACTGATGATTATAACAGCTGGACTGTGATGGTTGCGCCAGTTCACCGTTTATAGTGAAATGCAATTTTAAAAAATAGCTCCAAGAGGCGAGAGCAGACGGGATTTGCTCGGTGCTGTCGCTTAGTTTGGTTTCTGAATGCAGACAACAGCTGCCTAATGAATGCAGGCCCATTCGCAAACTGTCGCCCATTTCGCCGCATTGAGCACACAGAAAGGCACAACACACACACACACACACACACTCACACATAAGCATACACACACACACACATACAAACACACTCATACACACACCAGCCTACCTGGCTGACTGACGGCAACGATTTCTCCGGCTCACAATCCTACCCTTTCCTCCTTACTGCAAACAACAAGCATGCGCCACTCAACATAAGCGCATATTGCTTTGCGCTTCAGTGACCGGCCTTGTGTCTATGATCCAAACGCAGTACAAGGCACGATCGACATCGGCAATGGATGCTGCCCGCAAAAACTACAACGATCCGTACAACAATTACAAACAATTGCCCGCACCGGCCTCAAACTAGTCTTGTCTTGTGTACAAACGAACCCGAAAACGGCAAAAAACGCCGCATTCTACAGAAGTATCAAGCACAGCACATGGTATACTACAGGTGCTCCCCTCCCTGTTAAACAAGGAAATGATAATGAAACGGAAGCTCACCTTTATTCTCTCAAATGGCGAAATTCACCTTTATACTCTCAAATGGCCCCAAGCATCAATAAACAATGTGCTGAGTCACTCAGCACCACAAATGGCATCAATTATCAATGCAGTATACAATACACCCCCTTAGCGCATGTCAGCCGACCTCTATGCATATAGTATTGCACATTTGTTTGCACTAACCAAACGCTTGCGCGAGCCGAACAACAAAGTGAAATCGGGCGCACTATATTATCAACAACTTTCGTTATCATACTCTTGTATCAGCTTCATCTCATCAAGCCATATTAAAATCGCATTTCACATTCCCACGCTTCTATTCAAATTCACATCGAAGAGGAATAAACAAGAAATCATCTTTTCTCATACACCAACAACGGAAAATGAGCTTCCCTTCAGTGTGATGATAGCGCCTTTTTATGATCCTTTTAGAGCTTTCAGCGAACAACTGAACAGTTCACCCATAGTGTAGGCTTCAGAACAAAATTATGATATTAAGATACCATTATCAGAGCTTCCCATTCGAAGCTTCAAAAAAAAAAGTTCAAAAAACGTCTAATAAGATGCAAGACAAAAAGAAAACAACGTCTGCCTAGATATCACTCAAACTGATCGCTACTTCCCTGTAAACTTGGGGTACCACGAACAAGATTAAAAAATTAAATGGTGGTCTGCCCCATAACAAACATCTGTCGCTCACATAGTAGAAGCAGCTAGCTCAAATTCAGATAAAAAATAAACTCAATTTAAACGAAGCGCCCAGAAAAGAAAAAAAATCATTTTCAGCAAAAGCCTGATTTAGGAAAACCATAATTTAGCTATTCCATAAAAGACAGAACGTGAAACCGGCTCTAACGATAACCTTGAAACAAACAACGTCCAGAAATGTTTCACCTGTAATCAATACCCAACTCCCTTCAAACTGAACTAAACGTTATTATAAAACGATAGCTTCGTCGCATGACGCGTCTTTAAAATCTATCGTTTGCGTTCTCAAATCTATGTTCTGAGATTCAGGACGTCCCTATGAGAAAAAGGAGGACACATTTATCATCAATACAATAAAAAGGGATCGTGTCTTTGAGGCACGACGGCAAAAGTACGTAACATAATCGTTTGCTAATATAATTGCTCCGTAGTACTCTCAGTACTTTCAAGTTCGATCCATTAATTTTCCAAAACTGAAGGAGACGTTTACGTTGTAATTGAATTAAAAAGCCAAACAAAACGCTGTGCCCGTTCCACGAATCCTTAAAAGGATTACTACTGGCCGTCTGTTTCGACAGACGGCAAATTACGTGCATCTGTAAGCCTACTACCGCGTCTATGCACCTTCGTCTGCTCGTCACAACATCTCAACGACACACCAAAACGATTATGACAATAATGAAATTGAGGTTTCATTTCTCATCCAGTTAACTTATGATGAGAATACGTTGGGCAAACATCAATAGCCTCAGATTGTCAGAAGTGATTACTGGCCAGATTATTCTCACTATAAATCCATTCCTTAAAGAACTTTAACCGATGCCAGTCGATCTGTAAGAATAACTATCACGAAAAAGATAAAAACAAACTTATAGATGGAATTCTTGGTCGGCAGGGAGAAAAGGGAAGAATAAAAGTTTTTGTCTCATATTCGAAAAAAACCCCATATTCTACTGCCTACCAAATATCCTGCAAGGTTTCTGCTGTTCATAAAATACAATTTACTGAAGAATGTTCACTTTTCGCTCCTCCAAGCTATGTGCAAACTGAAACGATTACCTTGCGGCAATATTTCAGAATATCGAGCTTTCCGCTTTGGCAGGTTGCGTATCGATTCACATCATTAACCCATGTTCCATCTTCGCCCATAAATTTATTGCGAAAACCACATTCGAATGCGACCAACGGTACGAACTTTTCATGCCGCTTCTCCGATTTAGACGAATCCACATTGGCCGCCATACTCTTAAATTTGATTTATAAGCCCTGCGTAACTCATAAGGAAAAATCGTTGCATTAGCAAGTGTTAATGTTGTTTGAAAAACTATAAATTAGCTGAAAATCGATAAGCGGAAGATTCTTCATTTCACAGCAATTAAAAAGAAAACAACCTATAAAAAAGAAACAATTATTTCACTTTCATCCACCGAACATAAGCAGAAAATGTGTCCTGGCCAAGAAAAAGATCACACAAGTTACACTTCTCATATTTTCAGAATGTCCAAGTTAACAAGCGTTTTGACTGGACCACAAGAGAGGGGTACGGCAGGGGGTGCGAGAAGAGAGGTGGAGAACGCAGAGCAATCCCCCACCTCGAAGGGCAAATGAAGAAGTGGAACCTAGGAAGAATTCACCGTTTTAAAGCTGGATTTCTCGAAAATTTGCAGGAAAGGTACTACCGAACTGTGCGGAACGATCAAGTTCAATGCTAGCAAAATTTTTCGAAAAACAAAGATCATAGACAAAGTATTGTCGTTCGATGCGCACTACCCGGAAACGGATGTTCCTTTTTCAGGCTATAACCTCGACTTCTTTCAAATGGAAGTCCCGCACGGGCCGCTTGTGCTCTATCTGATCGAGCGCACCACCAGAACAAACCATTATCAAATCTACTGCAAAAATCGGAATGAAGAGCGTCCGACCAGATAATTTTTCTTTTAAATCTGAACTCGGCTATAGTTCAAGGCCTTTATATTTCAATTCTGGGGAAGGTAAATATATACGAATTCTTCTTAATTTGTAAAAAAGTCAAATAATAAGCTTCCATTTAAAAAAAAACCTAAGTTTGGCTCATTGAATGAATACCCACTATGTTCCTCTCCACGTCCCCCCCACCTCATTCCCCCTCTCCGCTCACTACGTCCATCAATCCCTCCGATAGTCCCTGATGCTGTCCGACTGCAAAACAGCATTCCTGTTTCTCGCGCTGTGTTTCAGATTGCGCTGATCATCGTCGTACCACCGCCACTCTCTTTCTCAAATATACACATACGCGCACGCGCACACACACGCACACGAGGCTATTTCACTTTATCGTAAGAGATTAGTCCAATGGGGCGCTCTACCAAGACAATGGTACAGCGCCTCATTGAATTAATCTCTGCTGGCACTGTTCCTTTTGGACGATCGAAAAATACCAATGCCAGCAATGAAAGAGAACAGTGTGAACCTTGCAACCTAACTGCACTGTTTATGAGTGAGCATTCCAACACGCGTTTTGATTTTGAGCATCGAAGTGATCCCAACTGGAATGGTAGAAAAACCATGAATTATAGGTGAACAAACGATTAGAACATAATCTTTTAAAAAATAAAACTACGCTTACCAAATCCGGACTGGCAAACTAGGAACGAACGACACCGAGGTCGCGGCAAGATGTTTACTAACAACAGCAACTAGCTCAGCAAACAATAGCAACTTGCTCAAAATATAGTGTTAAAAGAGAGGAGGCAAACGAAAAAAAAACAATGAAAAATGCGAGTCAAACGGAAAATCCCAAAGAAATGACATTTCCAGTCATCCAACCGTCGGCTCAAGTCATGGCGATGAACTGCATGGGAAGAGAAATTGTATGGAACGATGGCGACCTCACATATGAGTACGTCATCTTTCAGTAAATAACAAACACGTTGCATTACTCACCAGAACGGAGAAAACGGATCGCAAGATGGCACTGGTAACGTCTGAGTGCTTATCACTAACTTAAAAATTATTCACGTGTACGTCGACGAATTTAGTGCACTGTTCAAAGTAGTGAAATGAGCAAAAGTGATGCAGTCGAGAGCAAAATTCCGTCATGTCTTTATTCAGAAACCGTCCGCAACGTTTGCATTTCTCGTGAACCTTGAAGAAGCGACCCGATTTCAAATCAGTTCTTTTGAAATGTTTTCCTGACTTCTGGCAAGGTTTAAATCGACATTAGTGGGAAACTGTTTTATCAACTCTGTTTTTATTTTTCACGAATAATGCCGTTGTTAACATTCTCGATTGAGCAAGCTAGGCACGCAAAATGCGTTGTGTGTCTTTACGGAAAGAATTCATTCGAACAGTTTAAAGAGATGCGTTTCCCTCGGTTCAATTCCTGGAAATTTTAACAAATTGAAAAAAGTTTCAGTGAGCACCAACGCGGGCAAATACCTTACAAACGCACATAACCAAAAATGCATTCAAATTTTCATTCATCAGTAGCATCATTAGCATCGTATCCAATCGACCGGCCGCCGCATAAATTTCTGCGCAAAATTTGCTTTCTTTCGGTTTTTGAAACGAACGCTTTAATTTTTAACATATTGAAAAAAAGTGAAAAGCCCGAAGACTCAGGGATGAATACAGCGAATTTAGGCTCGATAAAATTCCATCTCTTTGCATGGTAAATGCAAAATTACAACTGCGTAACAGAGGCAGCTTACTTTTTTGGGCATAAAAATGGCTATGCGCAACAATTGATGGACACATCTGCCAAAGCCCAGAAAAAAAAAGTGAGCCGATGGGCAGCATTTAGTAATGAACAAGCCTGCTCTGCGTGTTCTTTCTTTCAGCACACCCTCAACTGCCCACCGATAACTCTCTGTGGAGTTCTTTTCGCTAACAGCTCAGAAAAACATGCCCTAGAAGCTGCCTTCTCAAAGTCGAACTAAGCCTGCATCCAGTTATTTCAAAATCATCTGAAACAATGCCAAAAAAACCTGGAAAATCCTTCATTTTCTGTCATCGTCCAAACGATTGTTTGAATGAGGGCCAAAGAAAGAGTAACGTGTAGAAATGAGAAAAGGGATGGTATCATCCATTCGAAGCGAGCAAAAGATTAAGGAAATAAAAAGGCAAGATCGACTAATATGTGCCGTGCAACCTCCGATAAAAAGTCCCTTCTTAATAAAAGCCTTTTCCATCAAATTTCCACTGCAATCATTTGACGTTAAAATGATCATTTGACTTCATTATTACACAAAAGAAAAAAGCATAGGCGTCTGATCATATGAAAAGCTGCCAGTGTTTTACTACTGTGAAATCAGCTGACAAGCAATCTGTCACGTCAATTCACATGAAAGTCTCTAGAACACGAAATCAGTAACGCCCTGGGGGCTTCTGTTACAAACTATACGGTAAGGCAGCCTACGTCATGAATGAAGCTGGTGCCAATCACGAACCCCAACCTATATGATTTCCTTTCTCGATATTCCTCACGGTAATCGTATACGTCTCTCGATACTTTACAAAGATATATCACTACAGTATCCGAGCCCTCACTCCACATTCGAATATGTCGACGTAGTCCCCATTGGGTATCGACTTACTGTTAAGCCGAACAGACCGCAAAGCGGACGGGTAATTTATCCCTGACCATATCCATTCAAGCGCTATTAACATTTTCTGCCATCCACATTACTAACCAACCTTCCAACAAACGACATGACATACCCTCGCACCTTTAGCATGTTAAAAGCAAAAATCATTCAGCTCTTATCCCTTTATCCCTGTATACGACCAAAATGTCTGCACTAAACGATTCCGATCTCTTCCAGCACTCCATGGCGTTGCGTGGTGAAAGAAAATCAACCTCTGATTGCTATACTGCATTAAAAGGCAAAAAATTCTTCGAAGTAAAATGCACAACGACGTGGAATAGCACTCCACTTAAGCGAGACAGTCGCTCTCTATCGGTACGCCCCTAAGTAAACTCTCTAGACCGATGTCACAATCAGCGATGAGAGTTGACTAGAGAGCAGCTCGCTCTGTATTCCGCTCTCAAGCAAGCTCTTGCCACTGATTGTACGTTTGCACCTTAGTGAAAAAATTCAGAGCTGTTTACACGATGGTCACTTCAAATGCAGTCGACCAAATCATTACAGTTTGTATTCCAGAATTCATGAGGAATCCGCCATTTGCAAGTCATGAAGCTCAAGTCATCAACCCATCCCTACTATGCATGATTTGGTTGATATTATCCTTTCCACTTAGTGCAACGTTTCCGTTCGGCACTTAACTGTGTTGTGCAGCACTTTAAGGCTCTTATCGACAACAAAAAAACGTGCTACAACTCAGTGAGCTTAACCGAAAAGGTAGCACACCTGTACTTCACATCGCTGATAGTTGAAACTCAGCCGAATCTCCTCTGCCTGCTTATTTCAAATATTCGCAGAGGATTTCAAATAACACATTTAGCCCTGTTACTTCGCACTTTCATCGCAACATGGCTACTTTGGACAAAACGGATAGGCTGATGAAACTTTTCTGCGCAACTACCAAACTTGCGCGCCCACATGACCCGGACACGTTGAAGTGTTATTCTTCAACGTTTTATCTACAGCTTCTTCTTCGTCAACCACTCCCTATTGTAGCAGTCTCCAACTGTTCCCTTTGTCCCTCTCCCCCTTTTCTTCACTGAATATCTTTCGGTGCCACACAGGTTGTAACTGTCTGGCATTTTCTTGTGCCCCTGTATGGTGTAAAGAAAAATGAACGCAATGAGTGAGTCAGTGGCAATGCAACGGAGTGAGAAGTGCAAACTCCTCTCCCCCTTTTCTTCACTGAATATCTTTCGGTGCCACACAGGTTGTAACTGTCTGGCATTTTCTTGTGCCCCTGTATGGTGTAAAGAAAAATGAACGCAATGAGTGAGTCAGTGGCAATGCAACGGAGTGAGAAGTGCAAACTCCTCTCCCCCTTTTCTTCACTGAATATCTTTCGGTGCCACACAGGTTGTAACTGTCTGGCATTTTCTTGTGCCCCTGTATGGTGTAAAGAAAAATGAACGCAATGAGTGAGTCAGTGGCAATGCAACGGAGTGAGAAGTGCAAACTCCTCTCCCCCTTTTCTTCACTGAATATCTTTCGGTGCCACACAGGTTGTAACTGTCTGGCATTTTCTTGTGCCCCTGTATGGTGTAAAGAAAAATGAACGCAATGAGTGAGTCAGTGGCAATGCAACGGAGTGAGAAGTGCAAACTCCTCTCCCCCTTTTCTTCACTGAATATCTTTCGGTGCCACACAGGTTGTAACTGTCTGGCATTTTCTTGTGCCCCTGTATGGTGTAAAGAAAAATGAACGCAATGAGTGAGTCAGTGGCAATGCAACGGAGTGAGAAGTGCAAACTCCTCTCCCCCTTTTCTTCACTGAATATCTTTCGGTGCCACACAGGTTGTAACTGTCTGGCATTTTCTTGTGCCCCTGTATGGTGTAAAGAAAAATGAACGCAATGAGTGAGTCAGTGGCAATGCAACGGAGTGAGAAGTGCAAACTCCTCTCCCCCTTTTCTTCACTGAATATCTTTCGGTGCCACACAGGTTGTAACTGTCTGGCATTTTCTTGTGCCCCTGTATGGTGTAAAGAAAAATGAACGCAATGAGTGAGTCAGTGGCAATGCAACGGAGTGAGAAGTGCAAACTCCTCTCCCCCTTTTCTTCACTGAATATCTTTCGGTGCCACACAGGTTGTAACTGTCTGGCATTTTCTTGTGCCCCTGTATGGTGTAAAGAAAAATGAACGCAATGAGTGAGTCAGTGGCAATGCAACGGAGTGAGAAGTGCAAACTCCTCTCCCCCTTTTCTTCACTGAATATCTTTCGGTGCCACACAGGTTGTAACTGTCTGGCATTTTCTTGTGCCCCTGTATGGTGTAAAGAAAAATGAACGCAATGAGTGAGTCAGTGGCAATGCAACGGAGTGAGAAGTGCAAACTCCTCTCCCCCTTTTCTTCACTGAATATCTTTCGGTGCCACACAGGTTGTAACTGTCTGGCATTTTCTTGTGCCCCTGTATGGTGTAAAGAAAAATGAACGCAATGAGTGAGTCAGTGGCAATGCAACGGAGTGAGAAGTGCAAACTCCTCTCCCCCTTTTCTTCACTGAATATCTTTCGGTGCCACACAGGTTGTAACTGTCTGGCATTTTCTTGTGCCCCTGTATGGTGTAAAGAAAAATGAACGCAATGAGTGAGTCAGTGGCAATGCAACGGAGTGAGAAGTGCAAACTCCTCTCCCCCTTTTCTTCACTGAATATCTTTCGGTGCCACACAGGTTGTAACTGTCTGGCATTTTCTTGTGCCCCTGTATGGTGTAAAGAAAAATGAACGCAATGAGTGAGTCAGTGGCAATGCAACGGAGTGAGAAGTGCAAACTCCTCTCCCCCTTTTCTTCACTGAATATCTTTCGGTGCCACACAGGTTGTAACTGTCTGGCATTTTCTTGTGCCCCTGTATGGTGTAAAGAAAAATGAACGCAATGAGTGAGTCAGTGGCAATGCAACGGAGTGAGAAGTGCAAACTCCTCTCCCCCTTTTCTTCACTGAATATCTTTCGGTGCCACACAGGTTGTAACTGTCTGGCATTTTCTTGTGCCCCTGTATGGTGTAAAGAAAAATGAACGCAATGAGTGAGTCAGTGGCAATGCAACGGAGTGAGAAGTGCAAACTCCTCTCCCCCTTTTCTTCACTGAATATCTTTCGGTGCCACACAGGTTGTAACTGTCTGGCATTTTCTTGTGCCCCTGTATGGTGTAAAGAAAAATGAACGCAATGAGTGAGTCAGTGGCAATGCAACGGAGTGAGAAGTGCAAACTCCTCTCCCCCTTTTCTTCACTGAATATCTTTCGGTGCCACACAGGTTGTAACTGTCTGGCATTTTCTTGTGCCCCTGTATGGTGTAAAGAAAAATGAACGCAATGAGTGAGTCAGTGGCAATGCAACGGAGTGAGAAGTGCAAACTCCTCTCCCCCTTTTCTTCACTGAATATCTTTCGGTGCCACACAGGTTGTAACTGTCTGGCATTTTCTTGTGCCCCTGTATGGTGTAAAGAAAAATGAACGCAATGAGTGAGTCAGTGGCAATGCAACGGAGTGAGAAGTGCAAACTCCTCTCCCCCTTTTCTTCACTGAATATCTTTCGGTGCCACACAGGTTGTAACTGTCTGGCATTTTCTTGTGCCCCTGTATGGTGTAAAGAAAAATGAACGCAATGAGTGAGTCAGTGGCAATGCAACGGAGTGAGAAGTGCAAACTCCTCTCCCCCTTTTCTTCACTGAATATCTTTCGGTGCCACACAGGTTGTAACTGTCTGGCATTTTCTTGTGCCCCTGTATGGTGTAAAGAAAAATGAACGCAATGAGTGAGTCAGTGGCAATGCAACGGAGTGAGAAGTGCAAACTTGGGCAGCAATGTTATGCACTAAAGCGAGGAAGGCAACATCGTCGGTGAAATTCGATCGGCTCATCACTCTTCCTAATAGCTTTATTGACGCTACTGCTGCTAGCCAATACAGACGAAAGGAATCAATCGAGAGCACACATCGACGACTAGGAGCAAATTTAAGTTCTAAGAGGAAACTCAGCGATACACAATGCCAACAGACGATGGAACACCAGTGGCACAAAGCCGTGCTCTACCAAATGACAATATGGCAAAATGCGCACTGGTTCATTAGCCCATAAGCAGACAGCATTCGCTCCCTGGACGTATGATTACTTGTAAAAAGCTCATTCGATAGAAAGATTGGATGTTCGTTCGACAAATAACTGCGTTACAGATTAGATGTTCGCTTGACAACTGAAAGAACTATGGTCGTTTTTAACGAAAAGACTGTAAAAGTGATTGGTAATTAAATATGGTGAAGAGTTGCGAAAAAAATATACTCAATTCGAAAAATACGGCAAGCCGAAGAGATGTATCGCCGTAAAACGCTTCAAACGATACTAAGTGATCGAAAAGGAAATGAGAGAAACCGGCAAAGACGAACGCCGACTTGGAAAAAAAAGAACAAAACTCAACAGATATAGCAAATAGCTGAATGCTTAGCGTTAGAAGCTGGTGCGGATTGAAAATAAAAAGTTCAAAAATGAATATAATGTCCCGACTGGACTGCTGCCTTTACTTGTTGTTAATTAAACGAATTTTATGTTCTTTTTGGACTGACTGTTGTTGGCAAAACATCAGTGGACGCTACAACTCGCAACATTTTACCACACCATAAAGAACAGCGAACTAGCAGATAGTAACTAAATACTATAACCAATCTTATAATAAGCGAACTGCATAACTGGTAAACGAAACTACAACAATAGGGAAACTAAAGTAATTAATTTTAAAAAACTGCAGTAATTAATAAACGGACTAAAATCATTAATAGCAATAATAATTAATCAACGAACTGTTACAGTAATAAAGTACTATTTAGTGTAAATGATGAAACAACAACAACGCATGAAAATGAACTGAGAGGTTGAAAAAAGAACTTACCTCGATGTAAGTACAAAGGGTGAAAGGCGAGCACAACACTAATATGGTCAACAAGCGAGCCGCTCTCATTGTTCTGAAAAAAAAAAAAAACAACAACAACAGTTCACAATGCATATATAATAACATTAAAGAACGATCAAGCAGTAAGCACGCCAATACGGCGTAGAAACACAAACAAAACGTCTCGTTGCACACAAATCAAAGCCTAATCGTGAGGTGATCTCTAACTTTTTTCAATACGCCGCCCTCCTTTCTCTCTAAAAGTGGGCAGTCAGTGCATAAAATTCATTGGACAGCTCTTTGCAGACACCAGCTATTGTCTAACTTCTAAATTTCGCAAATGACCCCCGCTCCTATCGCCTCACGAAAGCGTATCGATCCCGGGTTAATGACTCCTGGTTTAGCTCAATCAGCTTGTCAAATGTA
>JPKZ01022846.1:471981-492844 GCA_000803305.1 Toxocara canis
ATGGCCGGATGAAAAGGAAACGTTAATGCTTTTTATCCGGCCACCTCGTCATCTCGTAAAAACATGAAATAAAACAAAAAAAAAGCATTTTATCATAGGAAAAAAAAACGATGTCGATACCCGTGCAGCAGACCATAAAATGGATAAAAAAGTCGACGTTTTGCCTACATCCGTTTGATGATGCTAACTTTATCATACAACGATGGGCCATTTTGTGCAGGTCCATATATACTGCCTAGTACCTTTTCAGATGTGGCACTCCTCGAATGCCCCATATAGTGCCGACAGTTCATCAGGTCATTAATTGTAGCGAACGAGTTTCCTCTCTCTCAGGCAACAATCACGATTGGAGCACTTTAAAAGTTGCAAATTCATTGTATTGTTATGCTTTAATTCCTATGCAGGCTAGCAATGCCAATATCTTCTGCCTCACGTAGCCCAAACATTTATATGCATTCCGTTCGATCTATAAGTGCCTTTACCAAAATAAACACCGATTAGTACCTACGGGTCACCGCTGCACCAATGTAACGGAGTTAATCTTATCGTGTTTCCAAAAACACTTCACCCCTAATCAATTATACCCGTATACAAAAGGGGCAATTTCGAGAGAATAACAGCTGAAAGAAATCGGTATAATAGCATGAAACGGACGTTGACTCATGTTTTTGATTCGCGTACGCTAAAGTGCGAACTGAAAGATAACGTAAAATTATAATTGCTAGCATTCAAGTATCATCCATTTCTACTGCTGTTAACGCTATTAACAATTTACTTCGAACAGCACAAATACAAATCACCTATAAGAGTCAAAATCACAAACTAAAAGTTATCAAATTTTCCTTTACAGTTACACATCAACCACTACTACAAGCCCACTCTTCAAGCACCCAAATATTCAGACATGTGCCACCTATATTTATATGATCGAACGTTTACGGAAACTACCAACCGAATGCACCAGAAATGGTTTTGGTGGACGGCGATTTTTGAATGAACAGAATGCGAATGTTACTTCATTAATTGCGAATGTTACTTCATTAATAATATGTTAAAGTAATGAGGTACTACAAATATCTGTTTATCGAATCCCGTTTTATATCCACGTCGTCACTACATTCAGGCGAAACGTTCCTGTAAAATAAAATTTTTGGTTTTTTGATTTGATTCTTTTTTTTTCGAACTTCTGATGACAGCGAGTGTAAAATAAAGAGAAACTAAACGACATAAGTGAAAATTGTGTGCGTCGATACGACAAGGTACGTTCGCACTCTGTGCATTCTCACGTGTGCATGCACACGCCGCACACCACACACACACACACACACGTGCACACACGCAAACACACACGCACACGCGCAAACACACATGCACACACACGCACGCACACGCACACACGCAAGCACACGCCGTTAACAGTCTGCAGCTATGTTCTTTGGCTCATTTATCGATACTTCTTATGATCATGACGATGAAAGTCTTCGTCTAATGGATGGCCGGTTCATTTTTTGGAATAAAACATAAGTGCCCACAAAAGAGAGGAGTATTTTATTGGTGAATTGTTCTTTAACAAGAACACTGCTAAAGCAGTGAAATAGGTTTTACTTTTTTTTAAACAACATCTCAACGTCCCAATAAAACCATCACTGACGAATTCACTGCGCGCTTTATGAAAGGATCGTTGTGGTGAGTGCCTTATCGTCTCAATGAAATCATTTTCTCGGTGAAATTAGTTTCAAAGAATTTCATAATTTGAACAGTAATGGTGTCACATCCGACGTTAAAGTGGTGCCCGGCCGTAGCCATTACTGATTGCAGCGGCCAATTCGTCTCCCCCCTCTCTACTGCAGTAATTATTGCGACAAAACTTGAAATAAAGTGTTCCCACATCTTGCTAAAAAAAAGTTCCCTCGTTGTGCAAACATAATTCATCAAAAGTATTCAAATCATCCCCCCCAGCCGATGTTTCGTTTCCGTTTGTAATGTAAACAACTGATAATTTGAAGAAAATGAATGAGACAATCGAACCCGGACGATAATTAATTTTGAAAAGACAATGACGCCCAACAAAAAACTATTATTCACCTATGAGGTAGAACAATATAATAACTGCAAGATTTTCTGGGAAGCAATGGTAAACTGACCTGAGCCAATGAATGCTGAATTGACTTTAAATGTGTGCAAGCTAGCTGCCAACAGCCTAATACACCTAAAACCGTTCCCAATAACAGCGCGTAAGTGAACCGCAAAACCTCGGAAGAAGGCCGCTTCCATCCGTGTATAAACCCGCTTATTGAACACACGCCCTGTTTTGGGAGTGTCGAAATTTATGACTCTATCCCTCGTAAAGGCGTCATTTTATAGACGTCCCGACCACAAACATACGCCTTTTTTCAACGAATTCAACGGCTAAGCCCCCCCCCCCCCTCCTTTTCAGAAGCGACCTGTTTCAAATTCGTGAACACTATATGCGCTTTGGATCATTCTCGATGTATTGCGATATGTTACCCAGACACATTTAATGGGAAGTAGAATTACTAGTAAAGTAAGAAAAAAATGAGCAGACTAATTCGGAAACATCCTACAACAAGTCCACCACCACCTCAAAACGCACCGAAATAATTATGAATATGAAGTTGAATTTATCTTCCAAAAGTGTTTACCACCCCTTGGTTGAATTTACCACCCCCTTTCCTCCCCCCTCCGCCTACCCCACGCCTAAATTTACATAACGAACATCTCATTAGCATTTCATAGGAAATACTCGAAAGTTTCAAGAAATTCTAAAAATCAGCACTGAATCTTAGCACTGAAAAATCTTTGTACCATGAATGAATTAGGAAAAAAATTGGTGAAAACTTAATTTACAGCTTATTGAAATGTGGAAATTAGAAATTCACAACACTATTAAGACGCTGGCAACCAAAGAAATCAACTAAGATGAATCAATGTCCCTGTCAAATGCAAAAAAAAAAAAAAAAAGAGCGACGCTTCATCAAATGCTTTCATCGCTAAGGGCTATCTGTCCTGCTGATCACAGCGTACGCTGCATCACTACATAGCATCATAGACCGTACTGAAAGTACGGCTGAAGATGGGAGGTGAAGAGTTGGGAGCCAGATCAGTGAGGATTCATCAAAAACCCCTTCTCCGAAAATGAATCTCCCTATCCAAACCACCCCCTTCCTCCCCCCTCCGCCCACCCCACTGCCCTCTTGAAGGCCTTTACGTTCCCCGTCCTGCATTATTTCAAAACTTCAATCTAAAACATCACGTTTTCAGTACCTGCGGTCTGAAAAGGTGCAAACACTCTGTACATACTCTTTGCTTATAAAAACGTTTACTGGGTTTCGCTATCAAAACTTCTGCTCTTCAAACGGGATTCATTGCTTAATATCTCAACGCTGCCAAAGCAGACGAGAAAAACCAGTCCCCACCTTGGGTCTTTAATCCTCCTTAAGAGTAGCGTACCGCAAGATATGATTTTCGACCAAGATGCAGATGTGATGGTTTCAGAGCGCTCTGATGGAAAAAGTAGCACGACAGAAAAAACTGAGAGAGAAAAGAAAGGGAGCAATCTCACCACAAAATGTGGCAATCTCGCATTTCCGCAACATGCTACTTCCGACATAATTCTAACGGCTCACTTCATGGCCACTGGAGAAGCCCAAAGCGAACAACTTTAGCATATCGAACGATGGGACGACAGTCCTCTCATCAAGAAGAAAAATGTCAATACCAGGAATTTTTTTCTCGAGAAAAAAAAACTGAAAACTTATTCGAGCAACATTTGACCATGGTTTCTCCATTTTATCTTGCCGACTGCTCCTTCACCATGGCCATTCTTTCCTTCATTCGGCAATCCTGAGTAGAGTAAGTGGAAACTGCGCATCCATATGAAGGAAAAAAAAATTACTACGCTTGTTTCCAAAAAGATGGCACCATTCCCAGGGCCCTCAACCTATGTGCGTTTAATCCTGAGTAAGTAAGTGGAAACTGCGCATCCATATGAAGGAAAAAAAAAATTACTACGCTTGTTTCCAAAAAGATGGCACCATTCCCAGGGCCCTCAACCTATGTGCGTTTTCGTGCGTATGAGCCGGAAAAAGCGTAACGAAAAAGAAAAGTATTAAGATACTTTGCCTGATCTCAATAATTTTTGTGGGATGCAACGGAAGTGTACGATAGCGTTTTACGTTGCACGAACGTTCCAAGCAGTAGCCTGTGACACACCTGTTCTCACACAGGTTCTCAAAGTAGCTGACCCATTCGTAGTGTTCAGCTCGCTCATCAGTCATTTTTCGTACGGGCTAATGTACTTTCATGCTCCTGTTTCATTCCCACTATAGCGAGCGAGAAATTCTATAAGCGAAACGATGGCGATCACAAGACAAAGTGATGTATTTCAGAAAGCTAAAACAACAAACAAACTAGCATCACAGTTGGGGAATGAGCATCTTTTGGGAAGTAATTCGACGCATTCTCTGTTGTCCGCAAAGAAGCGGCTCCAACAAACAGCGGTTTAAAAGACCTCATATTCCATATTTATATGAGTGGGTCGGAGGAGGGGTGGAACCCCAGAAAAAACTTTTCCCTGTCAAGTGTGCAAAGAAATGGGCACGAAGATCACGTAAAACAATTGTCATACGGAGTGTAGGTAGAGTGCGGTTCAGTTCATGCCGATCGCACCGGATGCGACTTTTGGTGGAATTAAAAGGTTGTGAATAATGGAGATGGTTCAACATGCCCTGGACGAATACGAACGGGATTTGCAGGATCGGCAGATTTCGACTGCAGAATGCTGCCTGCTAGCTGCAGCAGTCGGGATCGCAGAGCGGCATAAAATGGGAGAAATTGGACGCGCTAAAGTGGCAAGCCAATAAAAAATTAAACAGTGCAAACAAGGCAGCTAATTTCGCAACTCCCCTCTTCTATACGAACTGCTTGCTAGCTAGGAACCACAGTCGAGAGTTCCCTGACATAGCTGAGAGTGCCGGAACATGACCTCTTATGATCCATCGCATTCCACTGTGCAAAGATAATTCAACGCTCACAACATCTGCCAGTATGATAAACGTTTCAGTTCGTTAAGTGCAACTGCAGAAAACGAAACATTCGTTTTCTGCAACTGAAGGAACCATGTTAAACTGTACTGAGTTCACTGGAACCGTTATTTGTCTATATGGCAAGCAGTTTGCTCTCATACAAGCGACAATATTTCTCCGATTTCCCCTCCCTCTTCCCATCCGAATACACTCAACTTATTCAGCCCGTTCCCATGCGACCATTTCTGCCATCAAGAACAAGTGTTAAAAAGATGCGTCAAAACAAGCTTTGCCGCTCAATCATCCTAAGAGGAAGTACCAAAATTTCTGAGGGAAACCCTTCCATTTCAAATTTAAAAAAAAAACAAAAAAATTGCAAAGCGAAATTTTTACTACTAAAAGAATCAACTATGGATTATGTTGCAGAGGTTAATTTACCAACTGCAAGAAATTTTTTTAGAAATAAAACGAATTGCACCAACTGAATTAACCATGTGAGGATGAAGGAAATTCGTTTACAAGCAAAAAACTTAGTACAGAATGTCTTTTCTGTTAAAGAGGAAATTATAAGTCGACAATGCCAAACTTGATAACGTTGCGGATACCATATCCTTTTGCATTCTCAGCTCCATTTGTGATATTTTTGGAAATTAAATAAAACAGAACAGCAAAGAATACTCCCACCCAACCATATGATGAAGTGTACTGCCAATACGACATAGATCGGATCAGTTCGTATTTACCTCTATAGAATCTTTCATGCTTCAGTGTTCGTTAAATTCCCTACGAGAAATTGAAAACTTCAGTCAACAAATAATGTTGTAAAACTAAACGAGATTTCAGTATCCTTAACGTCGTGCGCATTTTCCACTAAAACATCCCTCGACGGCTCTGGTTGTCCGCCTGTCTTGCATGCACGCTATCTCCGCCAGGATACGCAAGGTAACGAGCTAATGTCATAAGAGTACCGCGGAATTTTTCGAAAACCCGAATGTCAAGCACAGGTGGGTAAGGTGATCATATAAACAACGAAGTAACGAAGTATGAATAGTTAACACATACGTTTCCACAAGCTTAGAAGAGAGGAGAAAGCAGTTGGGCTATAAGAGAGGAGTGCGTGAAAGTAACTTCAAGGATTCGCCGCCGGAAGCATATGGTGTGGCTGCGTGACTTCACATCGCCTCATCCGCTTATCAGGGCACAAATACAGCACACATCGTTTCATGAATCGCATGTGCATCCACCTCTTCAAAATGAGTGCTTGCATGCTAATCGGATAAGCACATAACCAATTTCTTAGCGTTATCCTGCTTCTTAGCAAGCACAGCTCTTCGCCCCATTCCAAACTTCATAAATAACTGTGCACAAGGTAGAACTTAGTGCATATGAAGCTAAGATTCGGAGATTTAGAAGATGACGAAGAAAAGAAGGCCCGTAGATATTATGAATGGATATTGTAAACAGTACGTTTTCTGTTGGATCAATGGATAAATGTTCTTCATCACGTATTGCAATTCTCATAAAATGCATTCTACCTAGCTGCCGAAGATCCCAAATAAAAAATACTTTGAGTGGATCGTAGCAATCAGATTGGAAAGCAGAAGCCAACGCTTACGTACGAAGACAATGCAACAAATAAGACTGCATTAAGTTGCCAGCGTAAATGCCGTACAGCAATAGAGCATTAGCACATTATAATTTGATGAGATTCACATCGAAACGATTCCTATAGACAGAGTTTGTTGTGCCAAACTAGTATAACAAAAGATAGTGTTACTTCATTCTAGTGAAATGCTCAAACAGACGCAACCCATTTCGAGGAGCGACAACCCATTTGATGTGCAAATAAGCTAAACATATAAAACATTCAGGTTCGACAATGCTACCAATATATACAGACACATCTCGACGATCTCTACACATCTAAACGAATAATGAAAAGTTTCACCTGGTTATACAACGTTACCGCACAATAACTGTAATGCACACTGTTTTCATTGGACAAGTGTTTCACATTATTTGCCAACATTTGCAATCAAAGCATTCTATACTTTGCTCAAGACTGCATCGCCCTTTCGCGTTGCGGCTTTTTTCTGTTGCATGAAGCTAATTTTTGGAAAGACTTGGCAACTACGCACAACACCTTGCTTTAAGATGAGGCGTTCCTAGCCAAAAATGAACCAACAGGTTTAAAGAAACAATAACGGGAATACGGCACAGCAAAAGGTTAATGAAGAAATTCAACACCGTTAACCATTAAAGGCTATTTAGGAAATGCAAACGTAAGAAAATTGGCGTAAAGAGAACACTGGAATAAAGGGGCTGAAATAATGTAGACATATATACATTTTATATTTATATAGTATGTGTATATATATGTATATACAATGTATATACATGTAAATGTTTAAATATACGTGTATATAATACATACGTACACATATATATATATATAATATATATATACATGTACACACATATATATGTATATACAGGTATATATGCAAATACGTATATGTATATGCATTATAAAATAATTCATTTATGCGGACACCGACGTGCCTTGACATGCAAACAGTACATGCAGGAAATCAATTTCAAACTTAAACAGGGATCGCGGAGAAACAGTCATCACTGATAACAGTCCCCTACGGAACCAGGCTTGCTTCCCTTCCACCTCCTTCGAAAAAAAGGACAGGCGGTTCCATACTCCCCACATTAGTAACGACGACAACTGTACGATAAATGCACGCTTCAGGTGTGCGCGCACTAGTCCGTCAGTGAATTGCGGCCACAATCCGCAAAGAGCGCTCGCTCGTAGGCGACCACGGACGGGTAATTGTTGCGTTCGATTGCCGCGCCAACACCAACCATCTCATGCTGCTGATGCTGCTCACCGACAACACACAGAAAAGAAAGGGAGCAATCTCACCACAAAATGTGGCAATCTCGCATTTCCGCAACATGCTACTTCCGACATAATTCTAACGGCTCACTTCATGGCCACTGGAGAAGCCCAAAGCGAACAACTTTAGCATATCGAACGATGGGACGACAGTCCTCTCATCAAGAAGAAAAATGTCAATACCAGGAATTTTTTTCTCGAGAAAAAAAAACTGAAAACTTATTCGAGCAACATTTGACCATGGTTTCTCCATTTTATCTTGCCGACTGCTCCTTCACCATGGCCATTCTTTCCTTCATTCGGCAATCCTGAGTAGAGTAAGTGGAAACTGCGCATCCATATGAAGGAAAAAAAAATTACTACGCTTGTTTCCAAAAAGATGGCACCATTCCCAGGGCCCTCAACCTATGTGCGTTTTCGTGCGTATGAGCCGGAAAAAGCGTAACGAAAAAGAAAAGTATTAAGATACTTTGCCTGATCTCAATAATTTTTGTGGGATGCAACGGAAGTGTACGATAGCGTTTTACGTTGCACGAACGTTCCAAGCAGTAGCCTGTGACACACCTGTTCTCACACAGGTTCTCAAAGTAGCTGACCCATTCGTAGTGTTCAGCTCGCTCATCAGTCATTTTTCGTACGGGCTAATGTACTTTCATGCTCCTGTTTCATTCCCACTATAGCGAGCGAGAAATTCTATAAGCGAAACGATGGCGATCACAAGACAAAGTGATGTATTTCAGAAAGCTAAAACAACAAACAAACTAGCATCACAGTTGGGGAATGAGCATCTTTTGGGAAGTAATTCGACGCATTCTCTGTTGTCCGCAAAGAAGCGGCTCCAACAAACAGCGGTTTAAAAGACCTCATATTCCATATTTATATGAGTGGGTCGGAGGAGGGGTGGAACCCCAGAAAAAACTTTTCCCTGTCAAGTGTGCAAAGAAATGGGCACGAAGATCACGTAAAACAATTGTCATACGGAGTGTAGGTAGAGTGCGGTTCAGTTCATGCCGATCGCACCGGATGCGACTTTTGGTGGAATTAAAAGGTTGTGAATAATGGAGATGGTTCAACATGCCCTGGACGAATACGAACGGGATTTGCAGGATCGGCAGATTTCGACTGCAGAATGCTGCCTGCTAGCTGCAGCAGTCGGGATCGCAGAGCGGCATAAAATGGGAGAAATTGGACGCGCTAAAGTGGCAAGCCAATAAAAAATTAAACAGTGCAAACAAGGCAGCTAATTTCGCAACTCCCCTCTTCTATACGAACTGCTTGCTAGCTAGGAACCACAGTCGAGAGTTCCCTGACATAGCTGAGAGTGCCGGAACATGACCTCTTATGATCCATCGCATTCCACTGTGCAAAGATAATTCAACGCTCACAACATCTGCCAGTATGATAAACGTTTCAGTTCGTTAAGTGCAACTGCAGAAAACGAAACATTCGTTTTCTGCAACTGAAGGAACCATGTTAAACTGTACTGAGTTCACTGGAACCGTTATTTGTCTATATGGCAAGCAGTTTGCTCTCATACAAGCGACAATATTTCTCCGATTTCCCCTCCCTCTTCCCATCCGAATACACTCAACTTATTCAGCCCGTTCCCATGCGACCATTTCTGCCATCAAGAACAAGTGTTAAAAAGATGCGTCAAAACAAGCTTTGCCGCTCAATCATCCTAAGAGGAAGTACCAAAATTTCTGAGGGAAACCCTTCCATTTCAAATTTAAAAAAAAAACAAAAAAATTGCAAAGCGAAATTTTTACTACTAAAAGAATCAACTATGGATTATGTTGCAGAGGTTAATTTACCAACTGCAAGAAATTTTTTTAGAAATAAAACGAATTGCACCAACTGAATTAACCATGTGAGGATGAAGGAAATTCGTTTACAAGCAAAAAACTTAGTACAGAATGTCTTTTCTGTTAAAGAGGAAATTATAAGTCGACAATGCCAAACTTGATAACGTTGCGGATACCATATCCTTTTGCATTCTCAGCTCCATTTGTGATATTTTTGGAAATTAAATAAAACAGAACAGCAAAGAATACTCCCACCCAACCATATGGTGAAGTGTACTGCCAATACGACATAGATCGGATCAGTTCGTATTTACCTCTATAGAATCTTTCATGCTTCAGTGTTCGTTAAATTCCCTACGAGAAATTGAAAACTTCAGTCAACAAATAATGTTGTAAAACTAAACGAGATTTCAGTATCCTTAACGTCGTGCGCATTTTCCACTAAAACATCCCTCGACGGCTCTGGTTGTCCGCCTGTCTTGCATGCACGCTATCTCCGCCAGGATACGCAAGGTAACGAGCTAATGTCATAAGAGTACCGCGGAATTTTTCGAAAACCCGAATGTCAAGCACAGGTGGGTAAGGTGATCATATAAACAACGAAGTAACGAAGTATGAATAGTTAACACATACGTTTCCACAAGCTTAGAAGAGAGGAGAAAGCAGTTGGGCTATAAGAGAGGAGTGCGTGAAAGTAACTTCAAGGATTCGCCGCCGGAAGCATATGGTGTGGCTGCGTGACTTCACATCGCCTCATCCGCTTATCAGGGCACAAATACAGCACACATCGTTTCATGAATCGCATGTGCATCCACCTCTTCAAAATGAGTGCTTGCATGCTAATCGGATAAGCACATAACCAATTTCTTAGCGTTATCCTGCTTCTTAGCAAGCACAGCTCTTCGCCCCATTCCAAACTTCATAAATAACTGTGCACAAGGTAGAACTTAGTGCATATGAAGCTAAGATTCGGAGATTTAGAAGATGACGAAGAAAAGAAGGCCCGTAGATATTATGAATGGATATTGTAAACAGTACGTCTTCTGTTGGATCAATGGATAAATGTTCTTCATCACGTATTGCAATTCTCATAAAATGCATTCTACCTAGCTGCCGAAGATCCCAAATAAAAAATACTTTGAGTGGATCGTAGCAATCAGATTGGAAAGCAGAAGCCAACGCTTACATACGAAGACAATGCAACAAATAAGACTGCATTAAGTTGCCAGCGTAAATGCCGTACAGCAATAGAGCATTAGCACATTATAATTTGATGAGATTCACATCGAAACGATTCCTATAGACAGAGTTTGTTGTGCCAAACTAGTATAACAAAAGATAGTGTTACTTCATTCTAGTGAAATGCTCAAACAGACGCAACCCATTTCGAGGAGCGACAACCCATTTGATGTGCAAATAAGCTAAACATATAAAACATTCAGGTTCGACAATGCTACCAATATATACAGACACATCTCGACGATCTCTACACATCTAAACGAATAATGAAAAGTTTCACCTGGTTATACAACGTTACCGCACAATAACTGTAATGCACACTGTTTTCATTGGACAAGTGTTTCACATTATTTGCCAACATTTGCAATCAAAGCATTCTATACATTGCTCAAGACTGCATCGCCCTTTCGCGTTGCGGCTTTTTTCTGTTGCATGAAGCTAATTTTTGGAAAGACTTGGCAACTACGCACAACACCTTGCTTTAAGATGAGGCGTTCCTAGCCAAAAATGAACCAACAGGTTTAAAGAAACAATAACGGGAATACGGCACAGCAAAAGGTTAATGAAGAAATTCAACACCGTTAACCATTAAAGGCTATTTAGGAAATGCAAACGTAAGAAAATTGGCGTAAAGAGAACACTGGAATAAAGGGGCTGAAATAATGTAGACATATATGCATTTTATATTTATATAGTATGTGTATATATATGTATATACAATGTATATACATGTAAATGTTTAAATATACGTGTATATAATACATACGTACACATATATATATATATAATATATATATACATGTACACACATATATATGTATATACAGGTATATATGCAAATACGTATATGTATATGCATTATAAAATAATTCATTTATGCGGACACCGACGTGCCTTGACATGCAAACAGTACATGCAGGAAATCAATTTCAAACTTAAACAGGGATCGCGGAGAAACAGTCATCACTGATAACAGTCCCCTACGGAACCAGGCTTGCTTCCCTTCCACCTCCTTCGAAAAAAAGGACAGGCGGTTCCATACTCCCCACATTAGTAACGACGACAACTGTACGATAAATGCACGCTTCAGGTGTGCGCGCACTAGTCCGTCAGTGAATTGCGGCCACAATCCGCAAAGAGCGCTCGCTCGTAGGCGACCACGGACGGGTAATTGTTGCGTTCGATTGCCGCGCCAACACCAACCATCTCATGCTGCTGATGCTGCTCACCGACAACACACATGACGAAATGCGAATTATACGACCGATGCGGATGCAGCCGATGATGTACGCCGCCATGTCGTTCGATTCGCGAACACTTCATAACTTCACTTCGCTTCGCAATTTACGCGTTCGGCTTTGCAAACGACTATGACGAAATGCGAATTATACGACCGATGCGGATGCAGCCGATGATGTACGCCGCCATGTCGTTCGATTCGCGAACACTTCATAACTTCACTTCGCTTCGCAATTTACGCGTTCGGCTTTGCAAACGACTATGACGAAATGCGAATTATACGACCGATGCGGATGCAGCCGATGATGTACGCCGCCATGTCGTTCGATTCGCGAACACTTCATAACTTCACTTCGCTTCGCAATTTACGCGTTCGGCTTTGCAAACGACTATGACGAAATGCGAATTATACGACCGATGCGGATGCAGCCGATGATGTACGCCGCCATGTCGTTCGATTCGCGAACACTTCATAACTTCACTTCGCTTCGCAATTTACGCGTTCGGCTTTGCAAACGACTATGACGAAATGCGAATTATACGACCGATGCGGATGCAGCCGATGATGTACGCCGCCATGTCGTTCGATTCGCGAACACTTCATAACTTCACTTCGCTTCGCAATTTACGCGTTCGGCTTTGCAAACGACTATGACGAAATGCGAATTATACGACCGATGCGGATGCAGCCGATGATGTACGCCGCCATGTCGTTCGATTCGCGAACACTTCATAACTTCACTTCGCTTCGCAATTTACGCGTTCGGCTTTGCAAACGACTATGACGAAATGCGAATTATACGACCGATGCGGATGCAGCCGATGATGTACGCCGCCATGTCGTTCGATTCGCGAACACTTCATAACTTCACTTCGCTTCGCAATTTACGCGTTCGGCTTTGCAAACGACTATGACGAAATGCGAATTATACGACCGATGCGGATGCAGCCGATGATGTACGCCGCCATGTCGTTCGATTCGCGAACACTTCATAACTTCACTTCGCTTCGCAATTTACGCGTTCGGCTTTGCAAACGACTATGACGAAATGCGAATTATACGACCGATGCGGATGCAGCCGATGATGTACGCCGCCATGTCGTTCGATTCGCGAACACTTCATAACTTCACTTCGCTTCGCAATTTACGCGTTCGGCTTTGCAAACGACTATGACGAAATGCGAATTATACGACCGATGCGGATGCAGCCGATGATGTACGCCGCCATGTCGTTCGATTCGCGAACACTTCATAACTTCACTTCGCTTCGCAATTTACGCGTTCGGCTTTGCAAACGACTATGACGAAATGCGAATTATACGACCGATGCGGATGCAGCCGATGATGTACGCCGCCATGTCGTTCGATTCGCGAACACTTCATAACTTCACTTCGCTTCGCAATTTACGCGTTCGGCTTTGCAAACGACTATGACGAAATGCGAATTATACGACCGATGCGGATGCAGCCGATGATGTACGCCGCCATGTCGTTCGATTCGCGAACACTTCATAACTTCACTTCGCTTCGCAATTTACGCGTTCGGCTTTGCAAACGACTATGACGAAATGCGAATTATACGACCGATGCGGATGCAGCCGATGATGTACGCCGCCATGTCGTTCGATTCGCGAACACTTCATAACTTCACTTCGCTTCGCAATTTACGCGTTCGGCTTTGCAAACGACTATGACGAAATGCGAATTATACGACCGATGCGGATGCAGCCGATGATGTACGCCGCCATGTCGTTCGATTCGCGAACACTTCATAACTTCACTTCGCTTCGCAATTTACGCGTTCGGCTTTGCAAACGACTATGACGAAATGCGAATTATACGACCGATGCGGATGCAGCCGATGATGTACGCCGCCATGTCGTTCGATTCGCGAACACTTCATAACTTCACTTCGCTTCGCAATTTACGCGTTCGGCTTTGCAAACGACTATGACGAAATGCGAATTATACGACCGATGCGGATGCAGCCGATGATGTACGCCGCCATGTCGTTCGATTCGCGAACACTTCATAACTTCACTTCGCTTCGCAATTTACGCGTTCGGCTTTGCAAACGACTATGACGAAATGCGAATTATACGACCGATGCGGATGCAGCCGATGATGTACGCCGCCATGTCGTTCGATTCGCGAACACTTCATAACTTCACTTCGCTTCGCAATTTACGCGTTCGGCTTTGCAAACGACTATGACGAAATGCGAATTATACGACCGATGCGGATGCAGCCGATGATGTACGCCGCCATGTCGTTCGATTCGCGAACACTTCATAACTTCACTTCGCTTCGCAATTTACGCGTTCGGCTTTGCAAACGACTATGACGAAATGCGAATTATACGACCGATGCGGATGCAGCCGATGATGTACGCCGCCATGTCGTTCGATTCGCGAACACTTCATAACTTCACTTCGCTTCGCAATTTACGCGTTCGGCTTTGCAAACGACTATGACGAAATGCGAATTATACGACCGATGCGGATGCAGCCGATGATGTACGCCGCCATGTCGTTCGATTCGCGAACACTTCATAACTTCACTTCGCTTCGCAATTTACGCGTTCGGCTTTGCAAACGACTATGACGAAATGCGAATTATACGACCGATGCGGATGCAGCCGATGATGTACGCCGCCATGTCGTTCGATTCGCGAACACTTCATAACTTCACTTCGCTTCGCAATTTACGCGTTCGGCTTTGCAAACGACTATGACGAAATGCGAATTATACGACCGATGCGGATGCAGCCGATGATGTACGCCGCCATGTCGTTCGATTCGCGAACACTTCATAACTTCACTTCGCTTCGCAATTTACGCGTTCGGCTTTGCAAACGACTATGACGAAATGCGAATTATACGACCGATGCGGATGCAGCCGATGATGTACGCCGCCATGTCGTTCGATTCGCGAACACTTCATAACTTCACTTCGCTTCGCAATTTACGCGTTCGGCTTTGCAAACGACTATGACGAAATGCGAATTATACGACCGATGCGGATGCAGCCGATGATGTACGCCGCCATGTCGTTCGATTCGCGAACACTTCATAACTTCACTTCGCTTCGCAATTTACGCGTTCGGCTTTGCAAACGACTATGACGAAATGCGAATTATACGACCGATGCGGATGCAGCCGATGATGTACGCCGCCATGTCGTTCGATTCGCGAACACTTCATAACTTCACTTCGCTTCGCAATTTACGCGTTCGGCTTTGCAAACGACTATGACGAAATGCGAATTATACGACCGATGCGGATGCAGCCGATGATGTACGCCGCCATGTCGTTCGATTCGCGAACACTTCATAACTTCACTTCGCTTCGCAATTTACGCGTTCGGCTTTGCAAACGACTATGACGAAATGCGAATTATACGACCGATGCGGATGCAGCCGATGATGTACGCCGCCATGTCGTTCGATTCGCGAACACTTCATAACTTCACTTCGCTTCGCAATTTACGCGTTCGGCTTTGCAAACGACTATGACGAAATGCGAATTATACGACCGATGCGGATGCAGCCGATGATGTACGCCGCCATGTCGTTCGATTCGCGAACACTTCATAACTTCACTTCGCTTCGCAATTTACGCGTTCGGCTTTGCAAACGACTATGACGAAATGCGAATTATACGACCGATGCGGATGCAGCCGATGATGTACGCCGCCATGTCGTTCGATTCGCGAACACTTCATAACTTCACTTCGCTTCGCAATTTACGCGTTCGGCTTTGCAAACGACTATGACGAAATGCGAATTATACGACCGATGCGGATGCAGCCGATGATGTACGCCGCCATGTCGTTCGATTCGCGAACACTTCATAACTTCACTTCGCTTCGCAATTTACGCGTTCGGCTTTGCAAACGACTATGACGAAATGCGAATTATACGACCGATGCGGATGCAGCCGATGATGTACGCCGCCATGTCGTTCGATTCGCGAACACTTCATAACTTCACTTCGCTTCGCAATTTACGCGTTCGGCTTTGCAAACGACTATGACGAAATGCGAATTATACGACCGATGCGGATGCAGCCGATGATGTACGCCGCCATGTCGTTCGATTCGCGAACACTTCATAACTTCACTTCGCTTCGCAATTTACGCGTTCGGCTTTGCAAACGACTATGACGAAATGCGAATTATACGACCGATGCGGATGCAGCCGATGATGTACGCCGCCATGTCGTTCGATTCGCGAACACTTCATAACTTCACTTCGCTTCGCAATTTACGCGTTCGGCTTTGCAAACGACTATGACGAAATGCGAATTATACGACCGATGCGGATGCAGCCGATGATGTACGCCGCCATGTCGTTCGATTCGCGAACACTTCATAACTTCACTTCGCTTCGCAATTTACGCGTTCGGCTTTGCAAACGACTATGACGAAATGCGAATTATACGACCGATGCGGATGCAGCCGATGATGTACGCCGCCATGTCGTTCGATTCGCGAACACTTCATAACTTCACTTCGCTTCGCAATTTACGCGTTCGGCTTTGCAAACGACTATGACGAAATGCGAATTATACGACCGATGCGGATGCAGCCGATGATGTACGCCGCCATGTCGTTCGATTCGCGAACACTTCATAACTTCACTTCGCTTCGCAATTTACGCGTTCGGCTTTGCAAACGACTATGACGAAATGCGAATTATACGACCGATGCGGATGCAGCCGATGATGTACGCCGCCATGTCGTTCGATTCGCGAACACTTCATAACTTCACTTCGCTTCGCAATTTACGCGTTCGGCTTTGCAAACGACTATGACGAAATGCGAATTATACGACCGATGCGGATGCAGCCGATGATGTACGCCGCCATGTCGTTCGATTCGCGAACACTTCATAACTTCACTTCGCTTCGCAATTTACGCGTTCGGCTTTGCAAACGACTATGACGAAATGCGAATTATACGACCGATGCGGATGCAGCCGATGATGTACGCCGCCATGTCGTTCGATTCGCGAACACTTCATAACTTCACTTCGCTTCGCAATTTACGCGTTCGGCTTTGCAAACGACTATGACGAAATGCGAATTATACGACCGATGCGGATGCAGCCGATGATGTACGCCGCCATGTCGTTCGATTCGCGAACACTTCATAACTTCACTTCGCTTCGCAATTTACGCGTTCGGCTTTGCAAACGACTATGACGAAATGCGAATTATACGACCGATGCGGATGCAGCCGATGATGTACGCCGCCATGTCGTTCGATTCGCGAACACTTCATAACTTCACTTCGCTTCGCAATTTACGCGTTCGGCTTTGCAAACGACTATGACGAAATGCGAATTATACGACCGATGCGGATGCAGCCGATGATGTACGCCGCCATGTCGTTCGATTCGCGAACACTTCATAACTTCACTTCGCTTCGCAATTTACGCGTTCGGCTTTGCAAACGACTATGACGAAATGCGAATTATACGACCGATGCGGATGCAGCCGATGATGTACGCCGCCATGTCGTTCGATTCGCGAACACTTCATAACTTCACTTCGCTTCGCAATTTACGCGTTCGGCTTTGCAAACGACTATGACGAAATGCGAATTATACGACCGATGCGGATGCATGCTAACAAATTATCACGCAACTGCGACCAAAATCAACCAATTTTAATACGCCCTTCGAACACTTACCTGACCGTGAAGTATAAACTGCGCTGTCGATATCCTACATCAATTTTTACATTGCCCAACTAATTAGTGAATTGAAGCCGCTAAAGGTTGCTCTGGTTCGTTGATAATGTCCATTCTTTAGTCATGAAACTGAGCTGCTGATCAGAATAATGATGTGAAATCAAGAAGACTTATGGACGCCTTGCAAAAAACACATTCTGACGACTAAAAGAAATAGAAAAACTCTATGACAGAGGTTCCCAGAATTTGCTAATTGTTTTCAAATTTCACAACCTCCCTTTCACATTCTTCGGAAAATGACCAAACAGACGAAAGAAACCATCAAGAAAAGAGAGAGAAAACAAGAAATCAAAATTTTCGTTGGTTACGAACAAAACATTTCGACACTTTCTGAAGGAAATGTTTCAAGTCTCTCTGCGTGATCGTATCAACGCATATTTTTGATAAAGAAATAAATGAGGAAATAAAAAGAACAAATCGCATTTACGAAGAGGATTTATCCCGACATCTAGGAAACGTCATTTGGCGAATAAACAAAGCACTCAGTTTATGTGATGAAATTGGATGATGCGCAATCCCGGTGAGCTAAATTCGTCGAGCTGTGAACATAACGTGACAACTTTTAAACATTAAATGACCAAATGCTAACTGCGCACTTCCAATGATGGTAAATGCTGCCTTTAATTAAGCACACTGAATGTGACCATTTTTTCTCAACAGAATAATCCCATTATTTCGCAATGCTCGAATGGTATTTACTTCTAATGGAATTTGGAAAAGATCGAACAAATGGGCATACGATAAATTTTGACTTACACTATAAGTAGACGACACAACCGTTTAAATAACAAATAAATAACAGCGAAACCCCCCCCCCCCCCCGTATTTTTTATGCTAGGCAAAATCGAACCTTTTTTAAAATTTAAAAAAGAAAAACCCTGAGCACAATGGCCTACCAAAAATTGCTAATGGCATTCTCGTCACTCAAAGTGAGCCTTTCCCCCGGAAGATTTCAGCAAAGAATAAAAAAACGGCCTAATCCGCAATCCGAAAGACGATGATCTGTGCTAAGCACATGCGAATATGATTGATGGCCAAAACACATACACAACACGAACATTTTGTCTGGATGAAATTGACATTTGAATTTGCTTTCATGTATCGAGACAGGGCATAACTATCGTATCCTCCCCTCCCCTCCCCTCCCCCCTTCATGAAATCCCTACGGTCATCAGGAAATAACATACTCGGACATTAACTGCAACCGTCCTATTGTGGATCAGGACTTCGAATTATAAATTACCGATAGTAAGACACTGATCTCATGACCGTACGTCGATTATGTATCTCACAACAGGTTTTATACTTACATTTCCGGTCTTGACAAGGTATATTTATCAGAAACCTCTCCAGTCTCATATTACACGTAAACTGTTACCTAAGCTCTAGTGTTGCGCATTACAGTGGAAGTGTCCTTCACTGTAGTTTAGTGGTTTCGCAATCGCTGTAACAGCTGCGAGAATAGGTTTGCATACTTCCCGTGACCGGTTGCAAGGCCAAATAAGATGGAACCAATGCGGAATCCTCTTGGTTTCATCCCAGCAATGTGCGTTTTTTGCTTGCATTCACAAATATCAAGACATAGTTATCGAACTGGGTGGTTAGTCAGATAGGCTTAGATGCCTTAACCCTTGGCCTTACACAGGCTTAAATGCTTATAGTCATTGTTGGCCTTACAGAGGCTTACATGCTTATAACCCTCAGCCTTAAAAATTTGAACGGGGCAACGTCGCACACTCAAAAGCGCTGGTAGCCCTAATGCAAACTTAAGTCGGCTAAAGGCATGGAAAAATTTGGCGATTCATAATATATTTATTCTCGATGATTTATACGTATGTTATGCCTGCACAAAGCAGTCAGCTGATTGAACGATTATCGAAACAAGTGGCACACGGCCGTAATACGTTTACTACAGAAATTTCAGGAAGCCAAAGAAAAAACAAACCAAAGACACAAAACAGCGGTGACTGAACTGAAATTCGAAGATGGACGAACGAACCGCCACTTTGAAAACGCACTCCTCTCAGCACATCAGAAGGATGTACGATGAACATATGCGAACGGGTTTTACCGGCAGAGGGTAAATTTAAAATTCTCCAAATGACAAGTATAAGTAACTCCGATTATAATACGCCGGTAAAAATGTCACGAATTATACTGCAAGTGTAAAGAAGCCCGTCATTTCCAATATCGTAACATCAGCAAGGCTTCAGCTAATGAACGCGGCTGTTTGCAATCTCCTTTTTCTACTCTCTTTTTTTCCTCACATTAATTTCTTCAATGGTCGCCACCTCTGCTCGAAATTGGTTGCAACCTGCGACTACCAGACGTCCACCACCCCCTCTATGAAATGCGCCGGGCTATAACTCCAGTACGATAAATTAATGCAACCAGCATAAAGCATGGCATAGTATCACAGCACGCACAAAGCACTCGCGTAACTGACTGCACCGTACAAGCAAAATCGCTGTAAAACGGAACGAACTGTTCAAGCGACTTATGTCTTGCTATGTCGACAGCGGCTTAGAATGTTTGTTACTCGTTAATTTGTAAACGCTCTAATGACCACCAAATGCGGAAAGTGATCGTGGTGACTAATTCTTTAAGCGACTGCAGCATGAAATTGTTAAGAGTTTCGTTTCAGGCCGACTAGAACCCTAAATTCACATAGGCGTTCTTCTACCACCTAACTTGTCGTCATCTTCAGTTGCGCGTTTAGTGTCCTTTACAACCAAAACAGGGTTAAAAGCTATTTTAGTGACGAAAATGGTTTTATTCTTGTTTCCTAGGCGGGTAATAACCGCTTTGCTGGGACTGGGCATGGGTGGAATAACGCGAACAAGAGATGTAATACACAGAAATGGGAAAATCGGAT
>JPKZ01022847.1:17318-60049 GCA_000803305.1 Toxocara canis
AGTGGGGAGATCACGTTAAGTAGGAGTAACAAGAAGGACCCGGATGGAAAACTCAGGGAATGGTTACCTGCTGATGGGATGAGTAGTATGTATGGCGTACCAGCAATAAGAGCCAGTAAGTACCTTGATGAAAGGGAAGAATAACACTCCATTGGCGCGACATGTCATCTCGTTGAGTGGATCAGCGCAATTCATAGCGCCCACTTTGACCACTTTATGCCAACGTTGAATGTCTTTAGCCAACGATTTGTACAATGGTGCATAACTTCGACAATGCGCACACCAATCCGAATAAAACTGCAAATTTAATTTTCTGAAACGATGTGTAATGTCATGACCAGATGATACAGTACATGGACAATTCAGTGGTACATGGAGAAGTGAAAAAAAATGATCGTTAACCTCAGCTAAGCAAACTTCGGCTAGCATCCCATCTACCAAAGATGTTTTTTTCCAGTAGTAGACTTGAGCTGCGTCAAGTTACTGTAAAATGATATCATAGTGAATGCTTTCGAAACGAATGTCATTTATTTGGGACTGAGAGTACGATCCACTGAGTGGAATCATAGACGAAGTTCTTCGTGTTCTCTTTCGAGCACATTCCATGTGAGATCGCAAAACATAGAAAACGGCTCAGTTTGAAATAACATTCAACAACTTAAGCTTTCACATCCTATTTTTGATTCATCAGATGAATGAATTGTCTTCAATTAGCAGCTGAACCAAACTCAACGCCTAATGAGATCATTTGCATCTTTTATACATTTATAGCAGTGGATCGGTCAACGAAATAAAATTTTCGAACGAGCAGACAACAGCGCCATGTAAGACACAATATATGCACAACAAATGGTGAATTTGAAAAAATGAAAAACGACAGGTACCATGAAAACTTGAGTGCTTTTAACTGCAACGCCAAGCATAAAACAAAATCTTGGAAGATAAAGGTCATAAGAAGTCAGTATTTGCAGCACACTAAAACAATATTAATGTTTTGCACAAAATATGTCTGTAATGAAGATTCAAGTAAATCAAGACGTGCTTACCTTAATTATAGGTCACCAAATCGGTTAATTACGGAATAAGTTGCCAAAACTATTTTACCAGCCAGTCATCTTGCGAAACATTACCTAGATGTAATGGTTCATAAGAGATAGATGGCTTACCTCAACAACAAATGCGGTACATTTGTGAATATCGCCATGGCAAAACACGGTATCGTTAAAAGTATTTTCATCAAGTTGTATTATGGGGTCCTCCTTAGCACTATAAAGCGTCGGATTAACACCATGTGGCGGTTGACCAATGCGCGCCACCTCAGCGTAGATCACCGCCACGATCAACAAGACCAATAGCGTTGAGATCAGCATACTCAGTATCAAACTGTAATATATTTCGTTATTTTAGCCGTTACGGTCCATTAGTCGCTTAACTGAAAGCGAGCTACGCTTTTCGGTTTGTATTTGCTGCGCTGTCTCTACGATGCAGAATTGTCTAAAAACTTTAACAGTAATCTCTAGTCCTTTCTGTTATTTTGATCGCCTAAGCTTTGGTAGCATACAATGACATGTTGCGTCTTTAACTCTGCAGCTAACAGACTAGCGTCGTTTATATTAAGCGCTCTCGCTTGCCTTATTTCACCTTACCGGATTTATCTTCATTGGTCACATTTGCATCATCCTGGCAAATAAACCGGTCAATTATATATGCAAGAAAGTCACATTCAAATTCATTTCTAGCAAAAAAAAACAAAAAGAAGAAAGAGGCGACAAATGAAAAAGGCCCAAAGCTGAAATTAAAGGACGCGCTTTGAAGGCGTTAGCTAGCGAAAGCGATTCGCTAACGGCGAATTTGCCTCATGGGAGACCATATAGTGATGAATCAATGCTTCATCTTACAGAAACCAATATAAAGTATGGGAGGCCAACAGATAACACACACTCTTAACACTGCAGCCGACGAAGATACTAATCCATTTGAACGCTCGCCTCTCCTTCATCTTCTTCATCACTGATTATTGCTTTCGTATTGCTCGAAGTATTATAGATTTGCTGTTGCGACATTCTAAGCTGATCTTCGACTATTACCCGCTCATTCACAACAGCACTGCTTGCCAGCCATGGCGATCTACTCCCTCTATTACCAAAAGCAAATTGCTTTCTGCACTATCGGAACAAACATAATTGCCGAACGAATAACTTGAGATTTCGTGATAGTAAGAACATGGTTGATTTGACGATTAGCCACACCACAGCCAACTTGAATATGCGTACAAATTGAAAATAAATGTTGAGTAAAAAGAAGAAGCAAATATTTTTTTTCAGATCGAAATAAACAAAAATATTGAACGGCCGGTGAGATCTGATTATGGAGGTCACAGCAGTAGCGACTGCGTGGAGGGATTACAGTGACAACAAGTTACTTATTTATCTCTGGTTTATACCACGGATTATGCTATGAAGCCTATCTTGAAATGCCAATTCAAGACGTTTTGGACAAAATTAAACAATTCTTTTCGGCCAGCTGTTGTCAACGATCGATGAAATCCACAGACTACGTTAAAACACAGTATAAAAGCAATAACATAGTTGCATATGTTGTATAAGTATATGAATATACTTGTATGCTCGGGGCTCACTGGAAGACACAGGCATGCTCTCACATCGAAATTTGTCCGTGAAAATAATTAGATGGTTTCGTGCACAATGGCAAAATTGTAAGTCGAAAAGCGCGTTATGAAGACGCCGCGTTTGTGTATGTGGATTTATTTGTGTGTCTGCCTATCTGTCTGATTAGCAGTTTCGGCTCAGAAATATCGAAGTTGGAGTTATGAAGTTTGTTACGTGTAATTTACATTATGGGGTCGCCTCCTGCGCGAAATTTGAAACGAAATCGCCGATCACACTGGAGCTATAGCTCATTAAATAGAAGCAAGACATTGGACATGAAGTTGATGACCGACCGGGTCAGATTTCTGACCGACCGAGTGGGAGAAAAACGAATTTTAGTCGAAAACTTCTAGGAATGATTACACCATATAAAACCTGAATTTTCATTATCATCATGCAGTTCATAAAATGGGCTACTTTAATATTTGAACAGGCAAAACGACTATCGCGCTATTCACACTTGTTTATTTGAGACGCGCTGCTCTCCTAGTCCAAATATAGGCTATACAATGATTTCTGAAAAAAACGATCAACTGCCTGTAAACACAAGTAGAATGCTGTTTAAAAAGTTTAATGAATATCAGCTTTCGCTACTTAGAACGGTGTGAGAAATGCCTAGAACACAACTGAAAAATGCTAAAATACAGAAAAAAAATTTCTGCTTTCTTGCAACGAAATTATTAATTTGGACATCAACGTGACAAGACGATGATAGTACGGTGATTTTGCTAGCACTCAATATTTTGTTTCTTTCTGCTTATTTTCTTTATTTTTCGATTTCTATTTCAAACGATCACATTGTCTTTAAACCGGGATATAATATGTTATATTTTCCATAGTACGAGCTCATAATTCGTTCTCAGAAACTAACTCTATAGCAGTTTTTACCAGCACCCACCTTTTCTGCCTTATTAGTCTCATCGTCTCATATCTCACCAAGAAATACGTGAAGCGTAATCAGATTTTCTTTCGTAGTCCTCGTAATGCCGTGAATTATGGCTTTTGTTTCGAAAGCTTTCCTAGTTCAACAGCTGAGGCTATAGAACAGGCAGGCGCACATATACACACCTATACCTGTACTTAAAGCACAGAAAAGATGTGCCTATAGTGCGCATTTACTACTGCGAAAAGTGCACATCAAGAAAAAAATTCAATTTGGACAATTCAATGAAGGACCATAAATTTCTGAACGAAGTCATCACAGTGGTGTGCTGCGCTGGCTTGTTACAGTGACAAAATAAACGAATATATAATTTAGCTTTCATGCACAAATCATTCTGCTAAAGCAGATATTATGTCAAGTGAGCTATAGCTATTACACAACCATATATGTCAAGTGACCTATAGGAGTTGCACAACCATATATGTCAAGTGACCTATAGGTGCTACACAACCATATATGTCAAGTGACCTATAGGTATTACACAAAGTAGCCATTACGTTATAGCAGATCGAAAAATTTCAGCACTATTTTGTCAGGTCATAGCAGCAGATAAATACAAATTGTAACCCGCGATGGGTGCTGCAAGCGGATGAATTGCTCTTGAAGGATGTTCCGAACAATGAGGTTAGTGGACATGATTCTCAATTCTGATTGAGGCGAGGATGCCAGCGCGATTTTAGATAGCAAATAGTGGAGTTAAGGCGGAAGTGATTCTTGCCGGAAGGGAGTTTTTATTATATAGTGAATAACGCAAGTGGAAAACCTCGTTTTCTGTACTCGGAGAAAATCACAGTCCTAGCTCATGCGAACAGTTATCATAGCAAGCAAAGGATACTTTAAATAGACACTAAGTGCTGTATTTTTGAGAAAGGCTGAAGCTGCCTTGCAAAAATAGGACCTATATTAAGAAAAAGAAGTCATACATTAGGAAGAGTATATATACTAAGAAGTGGACATATGTTAGTAAGAAATTCCCGATGGTTCGTAGACCAGGAGAGAGAAGATTTTTCATAAAATATACATAAATCTTCTATCAGATATGAAGACAGAAAAGGCGATACGAATATACCTCTCTCAGTAGGCATTACTAAGAATACCTGGATGTGAAAACGTTCTCGGATTAAGCGCTCAAAGTAATAAAACGAGGAAAACTGAGCAGTTTAACGTTTTCGTGAAATAATTTCATAATTAGCCTACCTGGATTTGTTGGCGTTCAGCGGTAAGAAAAATACGCGCATTATTGCCATAATGTCTGTGCACCAGCTATTCGCTTTGTTAGAGAATAACGAGTTTTAATAAGATGCTGTTTGGCACCCAGAAATTCAAGTTTCTTATAACTTTCAACAGCAATTGCTCTACAAAAGAGTATGTGTTTTCTTACATCTACCAATAATTGTCTTTTATTTTGTCAACAATTGAAAATTTAAAATAAACTAACTAATAAAAATATCAATATGAGAAATGAAAAATGAAACAAATCCCTATTCATGAATAATTTCTGTGGAGAATAGTTGCAAAACTTTTTGAAGTAGCGATCATTTCGGTAAAAAATTTCCAACGAACGATCACTATTTGAAGTTTGGTAGAAACAGTTTTTATTCTGAATAGATAATGTGCAACAATAAAACACATGAAAAGAATGAAACATTTCTAGTCGTTTTTTTTTTGAAGAAGAGCATTCAAGTTTTAAGGAAACTAACCGGTTTCTCACTAGACACATTCCACTTTTTCGATAATCATTTTACGCCTTTTCATTACGCAACGCTTAACTTAATCTTTACGAATTAAAACTATGCTTCAGCATTACTTGTTTTTCGAAGCATACCCTTTTCAAATAGTTTGTGAAGCATGGGCATTTTTATTTGAACAGAGAAGATGGGTCATTGCCAAAGTCTCTATAGTTGTTGTTATGAATTTTTCTTTCGATAATCTTACAAACATTGTTCCATACCTCTTCCCTCTCCTGCCCCCGCCTCACACTTCAGCCCTCCTCTTTTCTTCTCTCTAAGCTATTTGAGAACGTGAGAAAACAATGACCAGATCCCTGCAAAGATTTAACTGCTCAAAATGACAACATATATACCAGTGCTTTTCAATGTGACCAACTAATACCACAATTTCTTCAATGAACTAAGAGAAACTGATGCTTTAGACGGTAACAAAAGTTTAAAAAGGCATATGAGCGAAAGAGACTATTTTGAAAATCAGCGATACGTCATGAAAGCGAATCAAAATGCTCACGAATATTTCTCAAATATGTAGGCGTTTTAGGAAAAAAAAACAAATGAATTTTTTAGCCGAACGCTTAGAATATAAACATGAAGTGCAAGTAAGATAAGTTTCATCGGCGATCGTACCTACGAGCTGTCTATCTTTTCAAAATAGATGATGATGTGATTACGATCAGCTGGAGCGAACGAACATTGTTGGATGGAAGAAACAGTGGGAGTGGGCATGAAGGAAATGAGGATATGACGTTAAAGTGAAAAGCTGCCTACATAAAACAACGTCATCAGGAACACTGAACAAACAACAAGTAAAACTGATCACTCACTAAAGCTGACGGATGATTGCGATCGATACGGCTAAACAACGCTATTGAGAGAAACAAAACATACGTACACACACATTGCATCATTGCTTTGTTTGTGTATTTTTCTGTATCTGAAGTGGTCGGAGCTGATCGACATTGATTCGGGGCAAAAAAAAACGACGAAAAATTACGCCAAAGTATTGCCTCGGGGAATAATAAGTTGATCTAGTTTTCAATGCGTCAAGCAGCGTTTGTTGCGAAACGTTGGCGATTTTTTTTTCTCAAAAAGATGCGTAAAGATTTCCCGGAAAGTTAAAAAGTGGATAAGTGCACCATCGTTCAACTCTCTTTGAGCCATTCTTCTCACGGTTCTACGCTTCGAATGCACACTCTTTGCAATTCGTTAGCAGCCCACTGGGAGAGCCACTAAAAGAAAATTGCACTAGATGATTTCTTGTGCGTTTCTCAATTGCAAAATACTAAGTAATAAGTTCATTTAACGATTTTTTAGTGCAATTATAACGAGCACTGTTCTATTCTCACAAAAGTGCTATTGTGTTGTTCGCATTTGGAATAGTAGAATTGAAGCATAAGCTATTACCGAATTTTGTGCAGGCATATTACAGTTATCGTTATTGTAGTAGTGAGAGATATATGAATTTTCGATTTGAAAAAAAAGGTAAATAAAAATATCGACTTCATGTGTGTAATAAATTCATAAATAACTACTTACCCGAAGGTTATTTGCACTGAAGTAAATGAGAAAAATATGAGTAACACCAAAAGTAATTCAGTCAAACAAAAAAAATTAAATTATGGCAAATGAAAGAAAATTTCAAAAAACTATTCGTGAACAATTTGGGTAACAAAAAAGTATCAAATGATAGTACGAGATTAGCTCCAATGCCGATAGGCGAAGATTAGCTTCTATCATCTCATTAGCACCATCTGTTTCATGCGAGCGAGCGCATCATGACAATATGCTAAATGATCAGCGTAAATTTTCGCAACGATCACAACTGATCGACAATTTTAAATTAAGAAAGAGTGCTTTAATTCTGTCATAGAAATTGATTGTCTAGAACATTCTAATTAATTACTGTATGAATGCAACACAACCTCAAGCAAGTGAAAATGGCCGTAATTTTTAAAATAGAAGCGAGAAATGTGTGGCGGAATAGATGAACGGCTTCTCAACTCTCTTTAGCGTGAGACATCACAATGACAAAATGTGTGTTTGTATGTATACGTTCGTTTGTCGACTTTTAAACTCAGGAACCACTGAAACTGGAGTTATGGAAAATGGTTAGTATCAACTACACACTCGGTTCACCTCCTACAACCCGTTTAAAGCCAACTAATTCATCTAGTCGAAAGCAGTTGTTAGAAGTTGGCGTGCACTCTACGATCGGGCAGCGTATTCGATTGATACGGTCGCAGAAAAACGAATCTTGAACGAGCGGGTGTATCGAATAAAATTTGAACTTTTGTCGTTTGCGAGTGTCTCTTGAAACTAGCTAGTCTGATAGCTGAGCTGCCAAAAGGCATATCGCGCATGCTGTAACAATGAATGTGAAAGCGTTTCACCCAATCGCTGTAATGATCGATCACGCTAGCGCCTAATTGATCATGATATGAGTGGTTTGCGCATCATATGCATGGTGTTCCGTATGAGCAGTGGATATAAATGTGTCAAATGGATGCATATCAAGGATTGGCTTTATAATTTGATAGTTTGAAAGCCGAATTTGAACGAAACTTTTTTTTTTCATCATTGTACATGAATTTTTCAGCCAAATCGAAAAATGGAAATTTTAAAGAAAGTCTTCCTTCAGGAATGTTTTTTGACTCAAAAGCAAACGCAATGTATTTTCAGTTGTGGTACTCCTTATGCTGGAGAACAGAAATTTCTTGCAATTTACAAGAGTTTGGATCAAATAGTCTTATATTTCGTTTTAGTTAGCACAGAAGCTATTCATTCACAACATTGCAGTATGACCAATATTCATTTGCGCTATAAAGCTCAAAAAGGAATATTCAGTGGTGAGAAGTAGCAAAAATGCCACTTGTGAACTCTTTTCTAAACGCTGGAAGCACGCATGCACTCGCTTTTACCAAACGTCCCTTCAGTATGTGTTCCTGGATATAAACCTCCGGAAAAGTGGTTTTTTTTGAGCCTCTTATCTCACACTCAGAAAAAAGACAGTTAATCCCGAAAAATTGTGGCTCTTGACTTAAAGGCAGCTCTGAAGAATTTACTTCCAGTTGCTTGTACTTTCTTTGTCATGAACTACCTCCATGTCTTTTAGAATCGTTCGACTTTAATGTCCATGTCACGCAGGAAGCTCCCTAAACGTTTGTGATCCTTTCATGTTTTTCGTTTTATAACAGCACTCTATCGCAATAGCGTTTTCTCATATTGTACGATTGGTTGATAGTTCCATCAATTAAGTGAAACAACATACTGAAAATCAATCTGCGGCTTCAATCGCTGGCACGGCGAGGAGGGACGAGTCATTAACTTAAACGCTTTTCCTATCGATCGACGACTCTTACAGCCGCAAGGGGGAAGGAACAGGTTGTCGGAATGAAATTGTTTTCTTTGAAAAAAATCACTAAAAGTAGCGAGCGGTTGGTGCGGAGAGAGCTCCAGCAAAGTGCTTGGTAGTAGACCTTGTCGACTCCGAACACGCTCTTTGGCAATAACAGGACTTCGACGATATCCTAGGCGATAGTTGCCACTTGAGACCCAGAAGGACTATCCATCTATGAGCTGCTACACTCTCTTCCGCCCCTCTTTCAACGGCAAGTAAAAGGGTGAAGATAGAGGGAGAGCGATCAGCCTCGTTTATTAGTAACCTCCATAATTAACTCTTATCCGTATTAATAAAATTACATCCCGGCCGTCTCTCAGAAGTCCAAACTGTTTCTCCTCAAAATTCTATTCCCTTGGTCCCACAACCAGTTGCTTTTTTTTTTCGCTATTTCGGCAATTCCGAGTAGACTAGTGAAATATATTTTATCATGGTTAGTAAATTAAACAGAAAGAAGCCACGCAGAGGAAACTCTTTGCAATTTTGCCTTCTAAACGTACCGGCTGCATATTTACTTCAAAAAAAAAATAAAAACTGTAAGTACTTTGCGAACAATCTGATGCAGTTTCTACACAATGCGGCAATTTGTGATAGTCGATTTTTTGTTCAACTATACGTTAAAAATGAACTGAATACATAAAAATTACTCATTTCAACACATTTGCGAAGAGTCGTTCAGTGAGAATGAAAGTTGCTGATAATTACTGATAATAATAAAGTTACTGATAATCATCAGGAATTAGCTCTACTTTCCACATATCAACAATCACCTATAAAAAAAATGCTATTTAAAATCTTTCAATGCCACTCAGTTATTTTCATTTTCTTGTTAAGAAACTCAAAGTTCAAAGAAACAACATATTTATTCTGTACCAAAAATTTATGTGAAATCAACATGTCATTGATTTCATTAACTACGTGAGACCCCCCTCGCCGTTCCTTTTGCTCATCTTACTAACGATTGTCCTTATTAAAAAGTTTTTTTTTTTGCTAGAAATGTAGTTTCGTTTCGCTGTCCTCTTCATGGATTTCGATTTTCGAAGGAATCTCTGTCTTTGTCGCATTCATCAAATTTCATAGCAGCTTTCTTCGACTATTTCTCAACCAATTGTCAGGAAGGTATTCCACTGAAACTGCAAAATTTTTAAAAATGTGAATTACTAATCGCATTTGGAAATCTTTTTAAAAGAGCTTTGAAAAAGGAAAAAAAATGTTTTCGCACAAGTTGCGCGACTCTTGTGCTAAAACATGCGGTAAGAAAGGCTCGTCAAACGCCTTTATCATTAATGCTGATGTTTGCTATTCTTTATGGCAGCCATCTGACGCATAGTCGTACTTGTTTGGATGATGAAATGCTGCACCATTTTCGTAACTTCGAACTGTTGCTATTGCTATGCTGAACAAGGAGCATCGATTTAAAAAAAAATTTCATGCGGGCACTTTTTCTACGTAATTGCAATAAAAGTGCCGAGAAAATCTGGATTGACTAAAATCGGCAAAATTCCGAAACATCAACGAGCCATATTGGTTGTATATACTAAATTTCATAAATCTATCTTCATAGTTCCCGAGTTTAAAATACCGTACAGATAGCTCGACATGCGTAGGCATGATATCGCAATGATGTTTCTCAGATATTTGCAGATTCGTCGGGTGGCATGAACATTTGCTTATTGTATGCGTCGAAGTAACCGTAAAATGAAAACATTTTCGGTTCGCAATGGTCTTTGAGGTTGAAATAATGAGGGAAAAAAGAATAAATTCATAAAAATTCAAAAATGTGCACTTTCCGTTGAAAAGCCTCCGTAATGTGAATTTGTTGAATTAGTGATCGCACGAAACGTTGTGCAGCACTCAGAAAGCACTCAAAAAGTTCAACGAGAGCATACCTGAAAAACCATCGGAAGACGAACGATTTCGTATCGTCGCTCAATTTCGAATAAATATTTTTTTCGCTCACACAATTGACCTTCACATTTTCTTCTTCACTCCGATTTATACAACATTCTTACCATGAGTGCAAAAAATGCGTTGTAAAAAAACAAACGACGAATCTATTCCTCGCTCGAAAATCGACTACAAAGCATAACTTTTATATTTTTCACTCTTCCTTTGCCCATCAAATCTTCTTGGTGTACAAATGGCACATATGGCTGATTACACTTTGCTAGAATGGTAATGTGCGCCTGCAGAGGACAAACAATAAGCAGCAGCGATTCGTTCGACTGCATATGAAAGTTTGATACAAAAACTATCGGTGAGGCTAATAAAGCTATCAGTAAGTGATAGTGATACGCGTTAGCTATACTGTAATATCATCTAAACCTTCCGAGAATATTTTCAGAACACACAGAAAATAATGGATAACAGAATAGTGGAACTCATGAACGTGAATTTGTTTCACATCAAATAAGAAAAGTCAATATATGTATATGGGCTACGCTATTGGATTTTTTGACGGCGTTAAGTTGTGAACAAGACTTTAATACTCTATGAACGTTTCGGCGACACGCTTCAGAAACGGTCTCCGCTTTCGGCGACATGCTTCAGAAATGGTCACCGCTTCCGGCGACACGCTTCAGAAACGGTCACCGCTTTCGGCGACACAATCACTTGGAACTTGTAATCTGCAGTTAAGAATATGGATGGATGAAACACATATTTCGATGCGGTGTGCAAACTTAATTCATTTATGTGCGTAAAGAATTACTAGAACATCTGCAAAATTTGTTTTCCAAGCGAGAACGCTTTCCGTCAAAAGACATTCCTCTGCCTATCAGTGCAACAGATCCTGCTCGTAATAGTGTGGTGTGCAATGCGAGCTATCAATTCATCAACCATTAGCAAGATCATTTTCACTTTAAGGAAACAAAAGTTTCAGAAGGCATACCCACACAACTGCGAGTGATCTTTTCATCCCCCCCCCCCATTGTGAAAAAAAGTCGAATTCGAAAGCAACTTAAGCCACCAGCTAATATTATTTGCTTTAATAAAATAAGCAATGATTAGGATAAAAGGTTTTCGTTTCGGCTCATACTATCTATGGACCTGACTTAATAATAAAAGTGAAAGCGATTTCGGCGGTTTTTGGAGAATATTTTCTTGACAAAGATTTTTCTTCTACTATTTCGAAATTATTTTTGCAAAATGCTACTTTTGTAATTGACAAAGTCCATCGACATCCTGACAAAGAATACTCTTCATCCCATAAACCACATAAAGGTTCAAAATTTCAAACTGGAAGATATGAGAGGGGAGGGTGGAGGAGAGAAGGGGGGGGGGAACGGAACAGCGGGCAAATATCATATTGATACACGAGAGAGCAAAGGCCACAATGACTGTCGGAGGCGCAGTACAGACAAATTGTTTGAATGGGCTTGCGAGTGTGCTTTTAAGAGTTTCTCATCGAGAACTCATCGTCAACAAAACGACGCTCACTTTTAGATGTAAATTCACCGAATTGAGGGGGTGGAGCTTTACGAACAGGATACATATGTGCTTTTTTTTTCGAACAATTTTTAACGGAATTCGTAACAATAAATTCAAAAGAAGACAACCGCTTGTTGAATATGTTAAAATAGTTTCGTTGTTCACATTTGCTATCCTCGTTGCTCCACACTTCACACTATTTCTGTGCACTATAAAAAGTACAATATATATATGTATATATATATATTCAGACTTAAGTAAGGTGTCTTATATCAACGTTACAATAGCAGTCCTTACCTACAGCTGTTCATGTGTATGAATTACCGCTATTCTTCCAAACATGATTGTTTACCAAGAGGATTTCTAATTGTTTGCAGAAGTAATAATCACTGGAGGCTGGAAGAGACTCACTCGATGCGTCGAGCACACAATCAGCGAAAACGGCAAAACATTTTCCAAAGAATTTTCTGTTAGCCATGGATTTTAGTCAAAAAACCAAAAGATAGTGATGAGGCAATTTTTCCTAATACATAAACCGTTCGCATGAATCAATCCGAAGAACAAATTGTTGCTTTTTTTCATTGCAACAAATACTTGAAAAATTGTTGAAAAAATTGTTGAAAAAATTCTACAGCGAAACGCTTAAGTCGGATAATATAAGAAAACTTGTGGAAGAACGTTTTCAATATCTTCGGAAAAAAAAACGAAATTTAAACGGTGAATTCCTTCAAAAAAAAAAAACCCCTAACGTTTCGGACGATAGAGTAGATTTTCAACGAGAAAAAACTATATGTACTAAAAGTAACGTGGATTTTTATCGAAATTTATAAATCGCTCATCTGCTGCATTTTCGACGATTCATTTCAACAAAATGCGAAAAAGTTTCGATATAAGCTCGAGCAACATTGTGAAACATAACAAAATGAGTGATGACACTATAGCATTATTCGATTTTTGTCATGTAGGGTTACAAGCAAACTCAAAATGACGCCTATAGCGAAGCATCCTCAAAAAAAAAACAAAGAGAGCGCCACGCTAATTTGTGCCACAGAGTGCAACAATTGCTATGAGATTACAGCACGATGTACGAACCGACAAAAACTCAGCATCATTGCGGCTGTTCTACGCACATTGCGTCTAATTTAGATATTGTGTAAAAAACAATTAGAAATTGTGTAAACACATATGTGTTTAACACAGACATTCAGTCTACTTTTAAGCGCACTTGTTGTCGAAAGCTTTTAGTTTGTCTACTTTTAAGCGCAGTATCAAAGTTGTAAACAACAAATGTCTAATAGTGGATCAAACAACAAAATATCCCCATCCATCCAACTAGCCGATGTTTAACTGCCAGGCTTTCTTCTTGTTGCAATAAAATTACTGTTCAACTAGTTGAAAACGATTTTTCAGTCAATCATAAGATTTCTTTAAACTCATAAACCATTCAGGAGACAGCTAACAACAATATGAAACAGGCGATGATGTGGCCAAGTTACTACACTTTCTTCCTCATCCACCCGTAAAACGATGAACAAAAATGGCGGAATGTTTTCGTAACATATTTAAATTCAGTGAGTTTTGTGACATAAATGTGACATAAACGCAATGTGACATGATTGTGACATAAATGCAAAATTGTGACATGAAAATAAAAGTTGCAGTGATTGTCTTGGCTAAATCAATGTCGTCGTGAACCTGAATTGAAGAGGTAAGCCGGATAGAATCCGAAATGATTTTTGGAATTTAATATACTATATAGTGAAAATAAGTTCTGCGAAAAAAAATCACTCAGTGATCCCATATGTCCGTTAAATTCCGTCATGAGCCATAAGAGTGAACATCATCGTTCACTTTTATGGCTCATAAAGAAATTTGTCACACTTTATCGACAATTGGTTAGCATAGCGATAAGGTTCTCTAAACTGCTATGCTTCCCTTTTTGGTGAAGCGATCATTTTATACATTCTGAAGAGGAAGTGGTTAGGTGTGTTCGCTCAGATAGATTTCAACCAGGCTTCAGGAGATGGCTGTTCGTACAAATAATTTAGAGAGAAATGTGATGTCAAAACGAGGAAAAAAGTGAAAAAAGAGTGCAGAAATATGTAACAACGCATGCTCAGTATAATAATTTTGTAAAAATCTGTCCTCCGTTACTGCAGCAGTTTCAGCAGCAGCTGCCTTAGGGGGAATGCGACCTTGGTTCGGCCTTCTGAGGAAACCGAGTTTCGGGTCCAATCGAGTCTCGGCATAGATAGGAACCTACCCTGGTTCCACTCCAGAGTGGACCTCCAAAAGCTGATAACATTTTTTAAAGAGATCGTGAAATTTTTTCGGTTCAATGATGCTGCGTTACTTCCTCAATCACTGTACCCCGAGATCGCTGTTTTCCTAAAAACATTAAGCAGTGCCGGAATAGATATTTGAGAACCATCGCTCCAAATGCAATACCACAAAGAAATTGCATTTGGGTTCACAAAAATTATTAGGAGCTGAGCGAAACAATACCCTTCAACACATGCCCCTTTTGTTCAGGCTATTTGATGAAAATCATACGCAGTTAACCAAGAAAATGATAAAAAGTTGAAATTAGATAGATCATTAGTTTTAATTAGAGTATTCATCGAAAAAATTTGAATTTCATCGATAAGTGGTACCGAAATGTCAATGTCGTATGCGTTTGTCCATCACTGCAAAAAAAGAATGTCAGTGCAGCTGTCAAAATTAGGTGGCAGCGAAATTCATCAAATTTGTCACTTGTGCAACTCTTTCAAGACGTCCATCATCGAGGATCATGCATATTTTTTCGGTGGTGTATTTTCTTTTCCGTTTTGGAAGACATACTGTAAAAGTGGAATTCGTCATTCATGAATCATAACATTCCAAGGCGCGTCCGCGTAACGAAAAGCAGATGGTGTGAAAATGATGAATTTGACTGAATTGAATCGCGAGAGAACATGGCTGACGACAACTACGAAATTGTAAGGGTTCCTGAATGTAGGGGCATTGAAAATATCATCAAATAGCGGCAATCAGCAAGAGACTTAACTACCTCGCAACTTCAGTTCATGTTGAAATACACAGTTCGGCTTAAGCATCCCTGCCTTTGAGGGTCCATCCGGTAGCAGTAGAAGTATTAGAGCTATCGAGAACTCTTCTTGTTGCATTTAATTCTGAGAAGCACTTTACAGGAATCAAACAGGGTGTCAAAACAACTGTCGTACAGGAGAAGATGGGTGGATGGATTCGATGAATACTACTTGCTCAATTATCCCATACTGTTGGCTGTTTGCGGCTCTTTGGTTTCGGATGGGTCGAATTCGAAACTATCAGCAGGACGGTCGAAAATTCTAATTTTACTGTTCAAATTTGGAAGCAGTGATGATCTATTCGCAAATTATTTACCTCGAGTGATGGTTGCGTATGACTTTTACTGTGTTGCTCATGTACTTCGGGATATTTTGGAAACAGGCGACCCTGAACTTACCATAACCCTCCCAGCATTTTTATTTTCAGCGTAGCAAACACATTTTTGCAACACGGTTAAACGTGGTTATGAAATGCACAACTGAACTGTCCTAATTATTCAGACTCGGTATTCAGCCTGTCAAAATTGACCTATGCTGTTCCCTCCTTCTGAATGAAGTTGTTCGCAAACCTGATCTCTACTATTTCTCCATGAGCTATCAATTGTGCAATAGCGGTTTTTTTTGGCAGCCTAACTTTTTTTCACTATACTGCCATTTGTAATATCAAGCAGAATGCAACCATGAGGCTAAATTCTTGAAATTCCGAATGCGCATATTGGAAAGTACTGGCTAATATGGAAAGTTGTTGAATGAACTGAACGTCTGGGTTTTTACTTGGCTTTGTTGAAATATGCTTTTTTTGGAAAATCTTTTTTTTCCTTTCATGTGTAATGTAAATCACACACACCGTTTCCAATTTTGCTTAGAACTAGCACATACTTGTCGTTTTTTTCGAGTGCCTTCGTGACTGAAATAATTCTCCAGCGAGCTAATGTACATAAACAGCGGTGCCGCTACTTGCACATATTTTGAGGTTTTCTAGAACAACAGCAGTCGATTTATGCGCTATCAACGATCTTATCATTAGTTTTTTTATTCGAAACGAACACAGATTGCACGCCAACACATTACTGGTGGAATTTCGCTTTAGCTTACCGATGCATTCCTAATTACCTTTTATGCCGACCGTTCAGGACGATGCTATCTCGTCACATTTCTAGCACTTCGTAAAGATCGAATTCGCCTATCGTTTCCTGTATTTCTTTCCTCTGCGCAAATGCGCAATTTGTTTCCCAAAATATCGCAACCTTTATGTATGTCAGTAATTTGTAAGCGAATGTAGTAAATTAGATTGATCCTGATTTCAGTACGCGCCTTACGAAAGTGCAAACAAGTTATGAGTCGAACTGATGAGCATAGTTCATCTAAGGATAGCTGAATTCTGCAAAATTTTGACGCTAAAGATGCGCTTCATACCATCATGTGCTGTTAGTTTGTGCGTTTTCTTATCAAGCCTCCCGCCAAGCAGTGATTTGCCACTCTTTAGAATTTTTAGCTTTCTATCTTTGCTCTCGAAACAAGCACACAACCGCCCAGAGAACTTGTTTATATAACTTTTGATGGTTCCTTAGACTTCTTGTTTTCATCGAGTTCGTGATCCAATGTGTAAGGGTGCTCAAATGCATAGATTCGAAATGATGATGAAGCCAACTGTAGTAGTTTGATTTAATTTAACTCTTTCTCTCGTTTATGAACCCCTTGAATATTTAATATCAGTGATGAATAATCGGATGCACACTAACAAGTTTCTATTCCTTTAGAAAAATAACTTCTCATGTTCAGGGAGTTTTTGCACATCTAAGATCTGTTGCCGTTAGGACCCAAGTGGGTGAACTTTATGTGGAAATTAGTAGTTCCCGTGTCAGTGTGCTTCGCTATCATGTTCGTGATCTGTAAAAGATGACATTTCTTGGCAGACAAATGGAAGTGTGCTAGAAGACATTTCAGGCAGAAAAGATCAACTTCGTTTGAATTTGATACGCCATTAATGACACTTAGCCAATAATGTTTCCCTTAAGGGCATAATCGCTCATTCCTCTCTTGCTTAAGCCTCAGTCATAATACGTTTGTCATCGTCCGTATGTGAACAGTAATATACTGTTGCCTAGTCGAGAAATACGATCCGGTGCGAGAGGAGAATCGCTGTTTCTATCAATTTTGTACTGTGCTAATAACATTACAGCAAGCTTTGTTGCTTCACTGCAAGAATAGCAATACTTCTCATGCGATCGTTTTCTTCTCATTTGCTCACTTTTTCCGTTCGTTCTTTCCGATTACTTTAACGGTCTCAAGTCACACTGAATGCAAGACCAGTCATAAACAGTAATGCATTGCATACCACTGTCTCAGTAGCTCAGTAAGAACTCGTGCGACAGTGTGTCGTCTCCAACAATGGGCTTGTAGCCGAAGGTATGAGTTTAAATCCTGCCTGGCGCACTCGCGGCTAGCGCAATGAATTGCGACTAATGTAAAAAATCTTGCTTACATAAAATCGGCCTAATCGATTCCATTCATGCGCATGCAGTGAATATGATTATCGTTATTATCACTATAGTCGAAAAGAATAAACTCGTCCGAATCAACCTTGCACCGTGTATTTATTTTTACAATTTAGGGTTATCTTAAGCCATAAAGAGCAGTAATCTGGTGAGCTATCGAGTAGCTGCTGAAGAGCAAGCCAATTACAGGACATATCATGTTACATGGGTATCAGAGATATGATTTTCCTCTCGTCATAGACGTGATTGTTCTCTCTCTTCTCAGGGACGGTGCGAGGTCATTACATTCCATTAATTAATAACATGAGGATCGATCATTCCAGCGACGATGTTGCGACAAGTTTTCATCTCCAACAGTTTCTTCAAGCTCGAAACACACTTTAACTTAATGTACTCCGCGGTTGCGCATGAAGTGATTGGCAGGCTATGGAGTGACTAACAGATTAACGGACTATGTTCGCCTCATTCACCAGTCTGCGTTGTCATATCCAAACAGAACACAACATCACAACCATCACAAAATGTCAGCCTTTTGTCATCATCAGTGGTTTTCCTCTAACGCTGCTGTTTCTACTCCGTTTCTCAGCTATTTTCAACCAATGATGTGCTCCCTTTCTTCAACACACATTCCCCGCCTATTCTTCAGTTGATCATATAATTTATCAAAATGCGTCATAAAATTTAATATAATTTAATTTGATTTAATCCAAGGAACAAAACTAAGCAAAATTTAGTTGAATTAAATTGAACTAAATTATTTAAAATTAAAGCAACTAAACTTTACCTAATTTAATCTATATTCGTTGATTTAATTTAATTCACTAAATCAAGTTTAACTAACTCCTGATAAATTAACATACTAATCTAATTCGATCTAATTTAACATAATTTTATTTAATTTAGTGCATTCCAATCGACCACATAATTTGATTTGAGATGCATGAATAAAATAAGTTAATTTGAATTTATATAAGTTGAGTTCAATTTAATAATCGAACGGAATGAAATAAAATAAAATTAAAACAGGTTGAATTAAATTAAGCCAATTTCCTTTTCCGCCTTCGTTTCATTTCGGTAAATTTTCCTACATTTTCATTCGATTCTCACTTCCTTCCTATTTTTTAAATTTAATTTAATTTGATTTCATTTCACTCCATTTTTTCATTTCATTTCATTTCATTTCATTTCGTTCCATTTCACTTCATTTAACTTCATTTATTTCATTTCGTTTCATCATTCCCTTATATTCCACTCCACTCCATGGCGCGTCGCACCGTTAATCACTACCGTATCGTATCGCATCATATCCTACCCTATCATATCACGGTGTCATATCATATCATATCATATCATATCATATCATATCATATCATATCATATCATATCATATCATATCATATCATATCATATCATATCATATCATATCATATCATATCATATCATATATCGTATCATATATCATATCATGTATCATATCATATCAGATATCATATCATATATCATATCATATCATATGCTATATCATATCATATTATATATATCATATCATATCTTATCAGATCATATATCATATCATATCATATATCATATCATCTCATCTCATCTCATCTCATATCATATCATATCATATCATCATATATCATATCATATCAAATCATGAGGAACAATCAAGTATGTGAAAAGATGGGAATGTTGACTTGGAGCCAGCTAACGTTGCCAATCTACCTGAGTTCATTGAGTAGCACTAAAAAGAGAACTAATATCGTTCTATCAAAGTGCGAATCGGATAAATTAGGTGAACTTGTCGGCTTTCAGATTTCATGCAATAGCCAAGTAAAATGTTTTAAAATGCATAATTAGGAGCGTTTTAATAAGCTTAGTATACGTGGCTTGTTATAATTTCGTAACTTGCTATGATAATTTAACGCGCAGCGCAAGCGAATGGTTGTACAACTAAAGAGTACAAACTTGGATTTGTTAGGATGAGGATGTCCGCTGAGTTTGGCTGACTAGCCCATAGCCGATCGCTGTTTACAGAAATAAGCAAAAGGAAAAAGCCAAGTGAGATTTCATTTATCCAGAAGTGACATCTTAGTCGACGAAGAGCGAACGATTTGTGAATCGAACACAGCAAAACGCCACATAGCTCGGTTGTGGATTCTCAAACCGTTGTTACAACGGATTAACTATTTGAAGCATATCCAGATATATCCAGCTTGATTTAAACAGACAAAAATTATCATGCACCATATTGCTTGCTTTTCATATAAGACTTAGTCGCATGCAAATATAACGGTTTCGTATGGTATGCTCTCTCTTCCACTTCTGCAAAATTGTTCGCTTCTCTGAAATACCTTTTAAAAACATCGTGATCGTATTTTATGACCTCAGGCTAATTTAGGCCAGTAAAGCAAGTCGTGACGGCGTCTTGTCTGCGCATGTATGTGTTTTTTCTTCCTTGTTTTTGCACATACGCTCTGTAGTTTTAAATTAGCCATCCATGCAAACCAGAGTTATGAGCGAGCTGTATATCTTAGGCAAAAACCTTTGGTATGTGTGTTAGGAAAAATACTATTTTGAAAGTTGTTATTCTCATATCGCTTCTACGGCATACATGTGCGTTTGTTGGTTTCGCATGATGCATCACGAAACGATGACAGTTAATAAGGTAACAACTCTGGACTGCGGTTAAGAAGTTGCTCAATAACCAGTTACGGGCATACTTGGAAGACCTGTGAAACCAGTCACAAGAGGCGAAGCTGATAAATAAAACAAGCGAAATTCATGCCGTTGAACAAGAAGAATTCGAAACGGCAATTGTGCGTTTAAATGTGGGCGTAAACAGGAAAAAATTCTGCTGAAAATTGCTCGCTCTTAGATCGAAACTCGCAGACAACATATAGTAATGTGCAGAATACCAAATAGGTCAAGAAAATTTAACAGAGAATGCTCATAGCAACGAAGCCATGATTTTGTTAGCATCGAATGCGTGAGTGAGCGCGCACAAAATATGCATGAGCTGTCGTCGATGCAGCAACTTGTGAGAAACACTTCGTATGCGCAAATGCGTAAAATGTGCAATTAAAACGGCCAGCTAAGTGAAAGCTCGGCTGGGCTGTCTTCAGAAAAAAAAAAGAGATTTAGTCGTTTATACACATGTACTTTAGTGACTCCAACAGCCGCCCGCTGCGGTTTGTGTGTTACACCACGACAGTTGACAATATCAAACTATATTGTCGTTTGATTTTGGCGCATTATCGCCCATCTTGTTTCGTTTTTCACTCTCCTTACAGAATCGTACAAGGTAAACAAGGACATAATGTCTATAGTGTATTTTGTTAATGATATGATTAGGAAAAGATCCTCAGTTCGAGCGGCCCATTAGTCGTCCAAGCAGATGGTCCTGTTCGAGCAAAGAAGATCGCATTTTTTGCTGCTATATATTGTTGGAAAATATGACAGTTCATGACGATGAAAGAAGGGAGAACAGGCATAATTAGGAGCTCACAAGCGCTACTGACTTTGACCAATGCTAACAACTTTTGATCAACTGCTGCTAAATACCGTTGACAGATGTGTTTTTTTTGCCGTTATAACTGAAGGGTGTTGAATTTCGACAGAACCCTACATTGATTAAAATAAGATTTTCTTTGACCTCATGAGCTTCTGAGGAAATTACGAATAGCTAAATTTAATCAAGCGTTTTAGTGATAACACTGTGCACTAATGCTACCATAGTGCTTCGTGATGTTTGAGCTATATAAATATCACCATGTGCAAGTTTAAAATGCCATTTCTGAACTTGGCAAGAAAGAATCCAAAAAGATGTGACTCTGACTTCGCTGATGCGACTATACAATTTTGGCTGCTGGGCTCTAACTCAGTGACTGAGTCCAGGGAGTGAAACAAAGCAAATGTTGCTGTGATTTCCGTCGTTTGACTGGACCGTCATCTTCGGCGCATAATCCGACCGAGCCGGTTCGCGGAACCAGAGATAGCTACGATTCTAGCTTCCGGAGTCCTCTTCGGGATCAACCCGAGGAGTGAAACGCCTTAATCGGCTGCGAGGTTCATCACTGTCCTCAAATACATAGACAGATATTCTCAGACGAATTTCTGAAACAAATTTTATCGCTTTTTTTTGAAACAAAACTCCAACGCTTGCAATGGCGATTGTTTGAAAATATTTCGAAGATTGATGTCATTCATTCTGCGAAACATCACAGCCAACAGACTCAGCACCATCAGCGAATTACTTCACTGTACACGGCAGAAAATAAAAAAGAAATAACCCACAGCCATTGATTATTGCTCAGTTTTATTCAGGAATTTGGTACAGTTTCAGGTCATTTTTTTTTCTTCAAAATGCACAGTTGTAATATTTGCGGATATTCTTTTTCATTTACATACTTTATATTGGGACGCAGTTTCAGTCGGTTTAGGGAGCTTGCGCTACTTTTTGCAAATCGGTGTGACTGAAGCAACGACATCGTCACCCATTGATTCATTTGTGCACAAAGCAGAGGTATTCGATGACGTAATGAATTCAAACATTGCTCATTTAATTGATGCCCGGTTATTTATCTTGTTGACACATAAGCGATCCAGCACAGCACGAGGAGGAGGAACTTAATGGATTGCATGAAATAGAAAAAAATCAGAGTAAACCAACGAACTTTCATATCTCATTTTCCATTAGTTCTCTCTTTTGTGTTTCATTTTGTCCAAGCACTCCCGAAAATGCTGCATGTTTTAACACAGTTAGTTCAATTCTGCAACTAATCGCACTTACACACACATACACACACACACACGCATACACACAAACACGTATACACACACATCCACACACAAGCGTGAAGAGAACATTTTGCTTTGCATTTGGGGTAGCTATATATAGTAAGATTTTTAATGAAGAAGTCTAGAAGCAGAAAATATTAAATAATTCATATTATCACTTCTACATCATATCCTTGAATGGCGGTCATCTAGTCCCGCTAGACTTGGTTTCTGGAACACGCGAATCAATAATTCCTTCGTTCTTTTTTCATGCTCTCGAGCTGGCCACTCGTTAAGATGTCGAGCTGTAACCATGGTGCAGCTTTCGGGAAACAACAACTTTAGTTCAGGTCTCCGATTTCATCCCTCTTTGTCGTCGATTTCATCGCTGTCTTTACACTTCGACAGAAGTCCGTACGCGCCATGCAGTTGCCAACTCTTTTTTTCTGATACTTTAAAGCAAGTATTGCAGGATCGACCTTATTTCTATTGCTCACATCTTCGTCCCCAAGCTGAGCGTGTTTTGAAGGACTCTTCTTGGAAATACCAACATTTGATTTAAAAAAAACAGATTCACTTGTGCATGCAGCATCGAACGATTCAATTTCATTTAAGTAAATTTTGATAATACGTATATTACTCATAAACACTTCTGAAGGAAGTGTCGTTGCTCGAAAATAAAATCTGCCTAATTTGTTCAGTTACGTAGGAAACGCGGAATGAGGCTTTGACGCAACAAGCCGGGCTCAAGACAGATTTCAAGCATACAGTTTGTCACATCCTTGATGTTTTCGAAAGATTATGGAGCCAACATCCTTAATTTCAACTTTGAATTGAACTTTATGCGGATATTACGCAGCTAATGATTTTTGATGCTGCACTCACTATTTGCCAACCTTTTCAGTGTCAGTGAAATCACAATTAAATTATCTGCTTTAACCGCATTTATATTGCTGCAATTTTCCACTTACCCATCCCTACCTCTTCCAATGCCATATATCAACAAGCATCCTCTTTTCCTTACTTCATCGAAACGTTTTACTGTAAGTGACCAACAAACATCATTATATAGCACTCGATAAGTGCATACCATTCTGTGCAGTGCTAGCTCACTCGAATATGAATTTCTTGTTTTTTCGCTATATTTAAGTGAACAGGCAATTAGATTGTTGAAGCGTATACCTATGCCACATGCAATTTTTAAGCATATCGAATTTCAGCGGCCAGTAATGTGATTAGTAGCAGCGAAAGCATTGAGCAAACGCATAACAAATGAAGTAAGCCAGCTAAACGAACATTCATCCCTAATTGTATTCGCTTCAACTGAGTGATCTTGAACACCGTTATTAACGGTTTTATGATATGTCGCTTTACGGCAAGGTCTCAACCTGTTTCTGGTTAGCCGGGTCCGCTGTGAGACCATTTCATCTGATTCATGACCTTTGCAGAATTCTGAGGAGTCCGGCTAACTAACCTGATCTCCATCTTGTCTGCAAGCCCTTCAATGCGATCCGAAATTATTTTTTCTAAATACCGCAAAAAAGATTTGAGGATACGCACAAGGCAATAACGACTTGATCTTGTGAGCTCGCTTTTCTGACCTCTTTCAAGATTTTGGTTCGTTTCCTTCAGTTTATTACAAAGTTTTTGCCTTGCATAAATCATATTGGCAAACATACCGTCTCGTTTTGTTTGCCTTATTTCTCTAGCTATCGACTCGCTTCGAAAAACTTTGGCTTGCTTTCGGGTATGCCGCGATTCTTGAAAGCCGAAATATTTTTATGTCCAACGCTGAGGAATCAGAAAATTATTCAGCCCATTCTCTACTCGTTACATTACCTAATCGAGTTTTGGTTGACGGAAGGTTTTGAGCGCCCGGAATGGCATCAGTGTATTCCAGAAATTTGGCCCTTTATTGGTGAAAAAAAATGCTTCGGAAATCTTATTAGAAATCGAAACCTGTTGCAATCTTTTGAAGAGGTAGATTTTTATTTAGCAACTTTACGATGCAAACTTGTAGAGCTTGAATTTTCTTCAAAGGATGAATTCACATAATCGATTTTTCATAAATAATACCTTCCATAATTATCGTGCTTTTTTATTACTTTGAGGGCATAGTCCTTAGCACTTCTGTTCAAATATAGTTTAAGTCGCACATACTAAATTTGCCACAGCTCATATTTGAAGCGTGCAAGTTCCGCCCAATGAGGCCAAGTGGACTGGAAGCGAGTGAAAGCAGCCGTGAGAAAAGAATTTGGATTTTTTTATCCGCCTGAACAAGCAAAAGTGGCAGTTCTTAGCGAAGCTGGTGAAAAACAGCATCTAAGAATCTTTTCAATCACTTTTTGATTTTGTCTTAGAACTTTGTCCACCCTACATTAAACACCATCATTAGGCTGTTTTTGCCATAAACAGGTTTCTTATTTATAGTCATTAACGGGTGTGAACACGAACCAATCTTTTTATAAACCGTGCGCTAAGGTGATTACTTTGAAAGGGTCTTCCCCGATTGAGTCAACAGGGATGACGATTCCACGAATATCTCAAACGTTCCTGTATTCAAATTGTCTGCCGAAATTGAAAGAGATTTCATAAGACAGTGAATGTGGAATTGGCTAAATGAGTTAAATGACTGTGGAATTGGTTACTACTCAAAAATTTCGTTCGGTGAACTCGGTTGCTAACCGCAAATGACACATAATAATAAGGAAATTTTATGAACCAATCAGAACGTGCAGAGAATTGAAAACGTAAAAGGCGTGCATAATGTTTTTGGATACTGTGGATCGTATACGAGCATTTATTAGCTCACAAGCATTAACGTATGGCACGCGTCCTGCGTTTTTAATTTATCAATGACCAAGTTAGTTGAATCTATACGCAGACGTACATACTCAAGTATATCAGTGGCAGTCGATGTACTGGAGTAACGACTCAACGATTTATACGAATCATTAAGCTTTACGGCGATCATCATTGAGCGCAAGCGAAGAGCGCAATTGGTAACACTTTTCACCTTACTATGTCTTGCAATCGGTCATCGAACCGACTGGTGCACACGACCTTGCCTTCGCAACCCTTTAATTTGCATGCGCTACTAAATCGAGACTCAAGTTGAATAATGAATGCATTGCTGAGGATATCGGCCAACTGGACTAGCATACTAACTTGCCCACTCATTACGGAAACCAGTTAACGTCTCGATTCTATTCTAACGTTTCAATATTATGCTTATGTGTTGTTCTACCTCAGCTTTTTATTAGCCACTGAGTTCTTTGAGAGAACCTTTTTTCAAACTAAAATTAAATCAAGTCGATGTTGTTGCGGTTTAATTAACGTTCGTATTGCGTACTGATTATTACTTAATCTCTATGGTGATCAACTTTTTTGATTTTTATCTATGAGTAATGAGCGACTTTTAAGCGTATCGAATAAACCAATACATATATTAGCTGCAGTTCCTTCATAGTTTAAATACCTTTTTTTCACGTAGCTGGCATTATATTTGTATCATAAAAAATATGCCTTACATTCACATCATACAGTTTGTTTGCAACTGGCTGATAATGTAGCTCTATTTTGTATCTTCAAATTGAAATGTGTTCATCTTTGAAAACATGTACGATGCTTCTTAACTTTTGCTTTATCACATATCACTCTTATGAATTTTAAACGGAGAATTCTTATTATTTTGTTTGTTTTCTTGTCGGTGTTTTCCTCTTTAACGTCACGCAGACACAATTCAAATTTTACAACTCGCGAAACAAAGCTGCGTTCACCAATGCACCTTTACACATAACGTATACGTCAACCGCTAAAAGCCTTTGCCCTACGAAAGCCGAGACTTTTCACTGAAAAGATAACGATATAAAATCATATGATCATTTAACCGAAATACTTGATTCGATTGGTCCTCCACATCCTGATTCGATCGGTTGATTCTCAAGGTCGTTGTTCAGAATGTGTCCAGTCATGACGTAGATTGAATGCTTTCTATTTAGTTGTTTTTAAGCATTAACGAATTCCAGTATCACAAAATGAGGAAAGAGACAAAAATGCGAGGAAACAAAAAACCTAAAAACTAGTGAAAGCAAAAAAAAAACTCCTTATACCTGTGATTGGGATCACATCGACGATAAGTTGCAAACTTTCCTGTCATAAGATGATAAACGGAGTTTACAGGCATTCTTTGTTGAAATTAACTGACCAAATGCCACTATCGGTTTTCACACGCGAGAATCCATGAAGTTAAATTTCTCATCACACTATATAAAAGTGCTTTGCTGAAAAATGCCATGCGATAGCGATGAAAATGGTTGCATGATTAATGATTAAATAGATGTCAAATAGTCTTTGGAATTATTCACTCGTTTGAGCTCTCTTCTACTTGCTCACCGCTGAGAGGGTCCGTCGGCAGCGATGCCGTCTTAATTGTTTATGGGTAACAGACTGTCTCTTGTAGAGTGCTGACCTCACGCTTAGTATTATGTAGATATTATTGTATTGTATAGACATTATAAACATCTTCTCTTGACGTAGGTGCAACCTCTCTGAAATCCTGACGAAAGCCAGGGCTCGTATAATAAAAATGCTACTGAGCAAAGGCTGACAAAGTAGTCCGTTTCCGACGTGATAGGGTAAGTCCGTTTTCGACGTTATCTTGTTCTTGAGAAACACAGCCAGGAACCCCTCCAATTCCGCCTGTCTCCGATTCCTTAATGCAGCGTGCTTCTCAATTCGGTCTCCATTTAGAAAACGAAGATCGCTCAAACTGCTTTCCAGCAATTGAGGTTACCACTGAATTTGATACTCTTTTGAACAAAACACTTCACAAAAAATCTTAGACTCATTTGGTTTTCGAAATTAATCCAGCACCTTTTGGAGATATGACTTCACTTAAATCCCACTAAAGCCCAGTATCATCTTCGATTTAGGCGACCTCTTGCAAGCTAAGACACTAACCTCCCTTATGCTTTTTAATTAGACAGTTCGCGACAAACTTATTCTGTTTGTGTTTCGATGATTTGAAGATTCATGGCAGAGGGGTTGCGGAATTTTTGGGGCTTTGCTTCTAAATGAACTTGTCATTATGGTACAAGTTTTGGTGGTGAGACGGATTCCGGTACTCTTCTTCGCATCTTACTGACATTTTTTTCTTTCGTATGATTATATCTCTTGATATCCAGTTCTATTTTTCCTTTTATCTAACTCTGCGTTTTTCGTATCCAGTTATGCTCATTCTTATGTCTAGTTGCATTAGCAAATGCAAAGACCCGTAAAGCTTTAGCGATTCCACAAGTGTTTTGGGGTCCTATAAGCTGTGATGGGATATGCTGACACGCCAGCAGCCGCACCATAAGTGCGCCAAGAACTTCAAAATGGTGGTTCAATTCTGCAGTTTGCAGTAGTAGGAGCGGTTCCACAGTTGCATAGTCATAATTACGCACGTTGATCAATTTCGCGCTATCAATGCAGCATTTCCCACGGTGCTTTCCTTGCGCAAAAACGGCGTCACAGCATTCCGTGCCGCGTTCATGGTCACAGCTGTCGACCAAAGCCGATCTGCGTCAACAGCTCCGAACACCATGAGCGATCTTACAGTCTCAAGTGCTGCTAACGATGCAGTTCACAATCAACGCTGGCCATAGCGGTTTATTAGTGCACGTTTGTCTGTATGAATGCTTCTAGTACTACAGCAGGTCGAAAAAGCGGAATATTCATCCGAAACTGTATAAGCGTTGCTGGTTTGCCGCGCTTACGATGTGCGGATGGAATGCGAATGATTGCATATGTGACTGCAAACTGACCAACACCGGCGATTATAGCAGCCTAATCTGAAGGATTACTCTTTACTTATATGTTCCTAAGACAGTAGGGTTACAACACTCGTGGCAAAACTGTACGCACTTCATGGCATGATGTACTTGCTTGCAAATTTAGACGGACGAAAGATGTACAAAGTGATGGAAATTAATACGAAGAAAAATAGATCTAAATACAGCAAGAATTCGCTGTAAAAAATATTCCGCACTAAAAATCAATTAGATTCCGAAGGGAAGAGAATTACATATGAGCACCAAATTTTAACCATAGAAATATGTATTATGATGGGTAGTTCAAGTAAATCTCACCAAATTTCACAATGTAGTGTCCACTTTCTAACAGAGGAACCATCTGTAGTACGCCAAAGTATTACTGCTATATAATGCAGAGTTACTACTTCACCACTTATAATCTCAAATTACTGTGGGCGCGACTACCGTATTTCATACTAACATGCCTATTTTGCTCTATGCGGTTTTTGTGCTGCCGGAGAGAAGGAAGAGGTTGCAGATGGGGACAGGAGAAAGGAGAACAAAGATAACTTCCTCCCATCCCCGCGGAAACTGAGACATACCTCATCTTCTCCTCGCAGAGGCGAATTTCCGGTTGTCTCTTTCGGGATGAGAGGTCACTTCTTTCTCGATATTATTTTAATCCTATTTGAAGATGCATTGACGGCTTTCACTTTCATTTTAGCGTTTTAATGGCTTTTCTTCCAGGGCTTCCATCTCTCGATGATTTTCTATTTGCATTTGTTAGAGTCAAATATTAGCTAATCGATTTTCTATTTGTTAAAAAAAGGATGTGTTTATAAGGAATGCAATTATGGATCGGTTAACGAATTATTTGACGTGTGTATGGAGAAAAGTCATATTTTCAGAATATACACCTAAACTCACATGCCATAAGCAGTTGGCAAGCAATATGGGATTTGGCGATGAATGTCCGCTGCAGGACGTAAGTCTCATTTTATTGGACCATCTTGCTTCGTTGCTTTCTTGGCAAGAAGTTGGCTGAATATGTTGAAAAAAAAAGGGTTAAAACAATTTCGTTTAATATTAAAACTCTTGAAGATGGCATTTCTGGAATGAACTTCTACCGTAACACGAAAAGAAAAAACGACGAAAGATTTTTCTTTTTCGCTCAATAGAGCGGCCTGGGAAAGATTTAACAGACAGACATTTGGTTGTTATTTTTTCAAACGGAAGTTCAATCGAAGCGACAATGTGCAGATTCTGTTTTGCGAAACACCAACCATTTTTTAAAATGCGTTTGTGAAGGTGTGATTTTTATGGGAGCGACTGAGAAAATGAATATTCTTAGCATTCATTGATCCGCGGTCTCTTTTCAATTATATTAGAACTGCACGGTCTAAATCAGCTTCAGAAATTGTAATGATTGAATTGCAGGAATGCTATGAAATACCATATGCTCTTTAATGACCTCTTGTTCTACCGAAGGATCAACTCAGATGATTAGGAGTTGTTGATCGGAATTGATCCGATTAGTTGTTGATCAAAGTTGAGTGTACAAGTGCAGAATTTGAATGCATATATGCTACATTGTTGAGGCGTAGATTACGCTTGCGGCAAATCACTTTGCTCACAGCAAATAAAACTGGCTAGCATTACACCTACTATTATGTTCTGCAGTGATTTCGAAATAATTCGATAATGTGGTCGAGGTTTTTCGCTGAACAAATAAGTGCTCTAATAATCTTAGGATGGGGAGAAAAGAGTTTGTTGAGAGATATGCGCATATAGCTCTGAGGAGAATAGATTAAGTACGAAAAACCAGACGAGAGAAACAGGAAAATCTTTATCTAAATTTTCATAATTTTTATTTTACGATCTCCTCACGCTTACATTCGGTCTCACTGGCGTTTAATCAGTAACTGTAAAAAAACTCGAAAATGGAACTTATCAAAACTATTGGTGTGTTTCGTTTTGAAAATTTTCTTGGAATCAAACTTCTGTGCTTCGAGGGCGAGTCGGATCAAGGTGATCAAGGTGATCAAGGTGATCAAGGTGATCAAACTTCTGTGCTTCACATATCAGTGAAAGAACATTGTATGCAAGGTGGTTGCAGTCGAATATTGAGGACATCGCAGAAATAGATTATCATATGAAAGCATATTCTCATACTAAGGACACTATTGAAGAGTGCACAACACCGGGGCAACCTTAATTAAACGAGCAACAAAAATATGCTTCTTGTCGATTTGCGCAATGGGTATGCTCCTTACCGATTTCATTTTCAGGCCCACAAATATTTTCTCTAAGCAGAATGCGTTCGATGCACAGGGGTCGAAAAAAATGAACCTTCGGCACGTCGAGATTACCTAACTGTGCTGGACCACATTTAGATGCTGACTGCAACAATGAAACGATGTTCCTCTTGAAATTATGCCATTTTCGTGACGAAATTTTTGAAATTTTATGAATTCATTTGTAACGAATGAGCACATGTTTTTCGCAGATTGCTGGATCTTGCTGAGAATTATGTTCGATAGAAACTGGCATAACGTTTGACAGTTCTTATATGCTTTAAAAAAATGGAAGGAACTGCCGCGGAAAAGGGGGAGGGGAGACAACGGGGTGCGGAGGGAAGATATGCGCATCAAGGATCCATCCCGGGTCCTCTTAGCGCATAAATTTTCTTTAGTAAAACTCGGCAAATTACCTGCACCAAATTACTCCGTATTTCCTGCGTGCTTTCTACATGAGATATGAATTCAGAAACACTGTTTTCAAAACTTATATTACTTGTACTCTGTTTCCATCGCCCTTTGTTCTATTTCTGTTGCCGTCCCTCGTCCTCCCCCCCCCCCCCCCCCCTATTTCAAAGCAGCACAGCACTTACTTTTTGTTCTCTTCATATCACTATTTGCTGCGTATGAGTTAAACGAAAAAAAATGAATTGTGAGTGCATCAGTTTAGCGGTGAACGCGACTGCACACAGATATTGTCGGCTTATACCTTGGTGTTAAATTTAAGTGAATACTGAATGCATTGAACGAACTCGGGGATGAATGTTGGATGGGCAAAGAAAGTAAATGCGCACTGAAAGACGCAATTTGACAGGCGAACAGCAACAACAGCCGAATGACTCGTTGGACATGTGTAATTCACGGTTAGCCACTCAGTCCAGTATCCGTATCAACAACAATTGTTGAAAAGCTTGCTGTGAGAAGAGCACAGCAACCAACCGCTCTACAGCTGAACAAGTGAAACACAGGCATTGAGCGGTAGAGAGTGGAAAGTGATCGACAAAAACGTGAAGAGAAGCCGAAACAATGCGTTCGACAAAGAGCCCATCCCACTGCTAGAGGCTAACCAGACTTCACTCTTCCTTGGCGCTGTAAGGTGCTCGTTGGTTTCACTTATCGTCCGGTGAATGCCAAATCCACGATACTATTATCAGCCAATCGACTGATCCTTTCTTGTCGACTACTGTTCGCTGCAGCATCGTAAAAATCATTCATCATTCGGAATTTGCATTCGGAAACGAATTTCAGCAGTTCAATAATTTGGCATTGACTTGCACTTGTATATAAAGCTGCATATTTTCTGGAATTTTCCTGAAAAATCCTGGCATTCATTTATATTCTCACGGGACATCATTTACTCCATCTCTCCAACTCATTTGCTTCGGTTGTCGCGATCCATTCTTCTCATTCTTTATCAAGATGATGCCCACACATCACACCGAGCGAATTATGAAACGTATGCACAAGTTGTCATCGGAAACGGTCGTCGAGATGGCACAGCGCGAACAATCCGAAAGTGGCTCACAACGATCATCTCTAGGTGCAAGCCGTGACTCGCAGTTCCTTCTGGTACCGACGCCAATGGAGGTCGGACTCACACAGTTAGAACCCGCCCCTCATAAGAAGGTCCGCTTCGCCATCTGTCTCTTTGGCAATGCTGCATCCCTAGACAGGACTCCAGCAGATAATTTCAACGGCAATTTATTCTCAAAGACAAAATCTAAATGATATTTTACCACTGTACGGTGGACTCACGATCGTATTTCATTTTTCTCTGGAGGGTTCACCACCGCTTTCTTTTGCTCTTTTCTGATAAGGCTAATTTAGGGATCGTTGAGCAAACGTGCTTTACATTAGTTTTTCGCTCTCTTTGGCACCTTCTCGATAAGTTGTCGGAAAATCTTATTATATACGTCATATAATGTAATATTTCGCCACTTTACTTGATGTTTAGTCGACTTTTGATCGATCGGGTGGATATATTAAAAGCTCTTTTTTTTAAAATTAAGATTTTTGATAGTTTGCTTTTTCTGGCCACTGAAATTCAACGAGTTCCTTGAGTTATCTGCCGCGATTGCCCATCATAGCGATAGAAGCGCATATGGTGAAAGACACTGGCTGAGATTCTGCTTTCTTTACAACCTTTCATCTGAGTGTTAGTATAGCCAGTCGGCAACTAGAAGGTTATTTTTTCAACATTGATATATTAAACGGCGCAAATATGGCATTTGCAGGCGGTCTGGCTTCAGTGAAGTAGTGCTCACTTGGACTTTCTCAAAAAATGTCGTCAAAATATTCGCTCTGATCGGATTTTGGTTTAGAAAAACTTTTCATGAACGTGTGTTGGCGGCATCATAGCAATTTATGGTCCAACTTTTCGCCTTTAGAAACGGACAGGATGCCGAAAACAATGGGTATTATTGGCTTATCAGTTCGGAGTTAAACGGAGATAACACCTTTATCATTTAATTGCACAAAGCTTGTGATGAGAGCAAAACAAAAGTAAAAGATTTTGAAGAAATACATCAAATTAGAAATATTTTTCAAAACTCCTAGCGATTAATATACTAATCTCGAATGCTTGATGTTGAGCTGTTTTTAAGAAGACTATAGAAGAAGTTGAAAATTGGTTAAGAAGTGGTGCTAGCAGTCTATTTGTGAAATTAGTATTTTTAAATGTGCCACGATAGTTCCTACAAGTTTAGTACTGCTAACAAAAAATTGCAATGAAACAATTACAACTTTTTAACGCAGCACATAATTGTTATTGCAGCTGCTAAAGAGTGGCAAAATATTGCGACTAGATGGGTTGAGAAATGACTCGTATTACAGAGAATGTGGTATTCGATGAATTACCTTCATCACTGTCATAAATTACCCTCATTACCTTCGCTACATTACCTTCATAAAAAGTATAAAAACTGTGAAAAAATTGAATCGAAATTTTGTTAGGTTTCAGCGTTTTCTGCAATAGATTTTCAACTGAAGTACTTTGAAGTTCTGAAATTAGACACCTGACAAGTTTTTGTATTCCGACTTTTAAATAAAGCTAATGTTCCGTGGAATAAAGAAAAAGCTCATAGTTTTCTATAGTACCTCAATACGAAAGTCATAGCTCGATGGAAATCCAACTTTTCTATTCGTTTTCAACCTCCTTCATTGCGCCGCGAGAAAGTTCGCGCCCATAAGTCAAAATATTTTTTAATACCTACCGTGAAATTATGAAAATAATAGGCGTAATAAATTTGAAAAAATGTACATTGGTGCATAAGTATTGAGAACGGTTGAACATAAACACGCGCAATGCGCGAAAACTGCGTTGTAAAAATTTGATTGAATTTACGCTGTTATCAAAGCAAACTCCATTTAGTGTTCCGTCTGGAGCTGTATGCGTCGTATACGTCTGAAAAACGCCTATGCCCCTAAGCTTTTCTTGAAGTACTGAAGCTAACTGCTTTTGAATGCCAATAAGCATTAAAAAAGATTCAATCGAAATAAGCACTTCTTCGTTTTTTCTTTCCCATCTCTGAATACGATTAAGTAAGATTTTAAAGCTGTTCTTCCTCTTTTGCAATTCTCAAAAAAAATCATTTTGCTGTTCAACCAATCGCCGGTACTCCCACATGCGTATAATAAGTGTGCCGAACTGTTCACTTTGACGCAAAACGAACAGTCGCCTACCAGTATCACATCTATTCGTCGAGTCATTTTCGAAAAGACTGATAACGAGATAAAAAAATTGATAAGGATCGAAATTTTTCAATCAATTGGATTGAATATGATGAACACTTGAAGCGAATGAGGTAACCGTTAAGACAATTGAAAATTCTCCTTGTAAATTCGTAATTTTTCCACTCTATTTCGAAAACTCCCCCAAAACCAGTATATTTTTCATCACGCCTGCAAATTTCATAGGAACTGCAAAAACGAGGAAACTCGTTCGCAAGGCCTAGCCGAATGGAGTGAATGATTACCTTGTGTATTGCTGTGGATAAGTCGGATTCTGTCGCCTAACTAAAAAGGTCCCTTTTGCGCCAAATCCATTTACTGCCCGGTGAGTGCTTTTATGTGAAGCAGTGTAAATCGTACTTGATCGAAGCAGAGCTTCAGTTATTGATCTCAAATAATGAAGGCATTTTGGTGTAATAAAGCGGGGAGATAAGCTAGTCATAAGGGTCATAGATGTAACTTTCGTAACGCAAGAGCAAGGGAATAATGTTTTGCTTCATTTGTTGTAATGTGCTTATGATGGAAATCCATCTATTATTTCATTCAGTTACGGCGATATGTTTAATTGATTCGTACCAGTTTGTGCTTACTGCTGCTCTTATAACTACTATGCGATATGCAAAAATCAAGTCCTAATTACTCGTCGCCTGATTTCAAAGGCGGTGATGTCAAGCTTCAATAAAGCTGAACAGCTGATGAAATGTCACAGGTGAAATGCTTGGATTCTAAACCTCAAAAAAAACTTCAAGTAGAATTTAAGCGCACTAATCCTCAAATAAACCACAAGTGGAAAAAATTTGAATGGGAAGTTTTTCGTGCGGCTCACACGAAACGAAACGGCTTTTTGTGGTACATTAGGGGTTTTCTTTTTTGCGGTACCGAAAGGCGCTCACCAACACCAACAAATCGTCGCCCTTCAAGCAATTGCGCACGTTCTCGTTACAATTTACAAGTTCTTGCTTTCTCGTTGCAAACTAGCTTAAGCTTTTTCTTTTCAAAATTTATCGTTCTGTTTATATGCTGCTTGACAGAATACATGTCGGAGTATTAAGAAATGAAAATATCATCTTAGGCAAAGTCTTCATATTTCACTTAACGTTCACTCGTTTTCTGCACATTATTGCCGGTCCGTATGTCATTTTCTGGAGAAATAAATTCACTGCACCTCACTGAGATAATATTTTGAAAACTCAAAATTCACAAGTTCACATAGAAATTTGAGGAATTCTTACGTAAAACTTTATAATTTCACTTTCTGAGCATTCTCCGACGACTAGAAGGACGTTCCAGTTATAAATCGAAGCAAAAATTTTCCGACATCTAGAAGCTTTTTAACAGAAAAGATAAGCAATGCTAATGTATTAGACTTAGCAGTTTTATCTTGTAAAATATACACTGTGGAACGCTTGGAAGCCTTGAACGCTCGCAATCTTAGAGCACAAAAAATCGCCGTCACTATGAGGACGATAACTTTATGGATTAGCTAAACGAAAAAAGTATAGCAATATGGAAAAAGTAATTGAAATTGCTGCCGATTTAGAAGCACTTTGCTTAGAACTGCCTGACCAAAATGGAAATTATCTTCTAGAAACGAAACAATTTGTGAATTCTTCGAAAGCAATGCATTTATATAAATAATCGCATAGTTTAACCGTCTTCTGGTTTGTCCTGATAGCTCTCCTTTCGATTATTTTTTTTTCGTTTAAACTTCGACTAGTGGTGTTCGTGTTCCTTCAACTATTTCCTAAACTGCTTCTTCAACGGTGATAATAAAATTAATCGGTCGTAGATGCTTGGTTATATTTTTGTGCACTGCTACTACGATTGAGCTTTCCAGTTGTTCTGGCTTTGAAGAAGAGGAATAGAATCGTTTACGAGCTGCGTCATCATGATCTCAGCAGACTCTAGTCATTTCTTCCAGAAAGAGCTGTTAAACAGTATCGCTTAAGAAATGAATTGCGCTGCGTAATTATGAACCCGAATGAGTTCGCATATTGCGTTCGCATATTGCTTAAATTAAATTGACGCTTGTCGAACACATTGGTGTCTCATGCTGTGAAAATTGTTCAGTAAAATAACACAAATTTCATGCGAGCTTTATATTTATGCAAATCAATACAAGGCACTGAAACCTTTAGTTGAAACGTAAATGAAATTGTTGCACAGTGCAAAACCTAAAATTTTCTAGGGGCCATAACTAGAATTATTGCTCTTTACATATGAGTTAGAGTTAGTTGTGGTGTACGAAACTTTTTTCGTTTAATGTTTCAACGTCTCCTTTCTCAACAATGTGCTAGAAGTCAAAGACGACATATGCGAATTCTGAGTGCTGGAAAAGCAGTTGTACAGGTACAGGAAAACGGGAAAAGTATAGTAAAAGTATAGGAAAGAAGTATAAAAAAGTATCTGAGCATAGGAAAAGCAGGAAAAGCAATTAGAGATGTGAAGTATGAAACACCAATCGAAATAACCTATCGCGTTTCCTTATGTTAACGAGTAGGATCAAGAGCGAGGCGATATATGGCAAACTGAGGTAGAACATTTTGTGAACCGCATCCTCGTACGCTGGTCTTCAACTGCTTAATGGGTCAACAAGTTTAACGAGCATCATTGCGAAATAGTGAAAATTTAGTGGTGTTGCTTGCAAAACTAAGCTGTGTATATATGTACATATATATATATGTATACATGCATATATATGTATATGATCACTTGCAAAACACAAATAAATCGGTTTTGTACTGTTGCGCATTGCATGCTAGAGTCGGATATTGCGAAATTTGATCGATTTCTGGGTGCAAACTTAACACTGCAACTTGATAAGCGCCTTGTCAAGTTTGTTTATGAGTGGCCGTGCTGGAATCGATCTGTACTTTCGAATGGCAGCGTAGACTATAGTAAACGTTTCCAACCGCTAAAAAACTGGTCGGATAAAAATTTGGTGACAGTGTTAAATTTAGATTTAGTGATGGTATGGATCGCCAGCAGGCGTCAGGTAGGCGATCCCAAACTGGTCAGAACTACCGCTGACAGCCCAGCTAGCGGTTTGTTCTGAACAATGTGGGTTGTCAGCTGCATCGATATTGGAATCGATGAAATTACAGCTGCCTTTTGCATCCCTTTGAATCTACGATGATCGACAATGCGATTGTAGCTAAAGTAAACGGGAAAAGTGTAGAAATAGATGTTAAATATAACAGTTAATTTTATACGATGCTGAGTTATTTGGCCTTCTTGATTGTAGAACGATAACGAATCACGATTTGGATTTAGTTGGAAGGGATTTGAATTGATTCTAAATTAACGAAACTAGAAAATCAACATCAACCTCAAGATGTTCACGTCTGGCCGACCTAGAACGTTAGTTTTTGTCCGTTTTTGTCTCCCAAAAATTTACCGTGACAATATAAGCGCTTGCCAAAGAAGCAGTTGTCCGGTGTTCTTTTTAAACTCTTATTTACGAATTCGTTAAATTTCTTTCATTATTTCGTTCGTTTTTTCTTTTTTTTTCTGGGTTTTATTTTCTTCTCTAACGATCATTTTTACAATACTGAGTTATCTACCGCAAAACGTCTCCGTTATGTTCTTTGCTTGCTAATAACTTGAACTCTAAGTGGTATATGAATTCGCAAAATAAGCCATTGGATGGACGGGTAAGAGCGTGTGGGAGAAGAAAACGAGAGAAGCCTGGCACTAAATCTTTCGTGCGAATTATGATTTGCTTTTGAATGGAAAATTGTCAAGCACGCAACATAGGTGACGAAGGCTATCAGCCACATAATTTGTCTTCCCACATATGAAGCCAAATAACAGCAATTTTACCAATAGCTTTAAGAAGCTTCTGGATGGAAACTTAAAGAGCAACAGCTAAATGAGTTTAGTTGAAAAGAAAAATAAGCCAATAGACCAAGAGCGAATTTTTAAACTAATAGACCAAGGGGGAAGAGGGGAATTGAATGAAATTTTCGAATGACTCTGCGAGAGTAATTCGGTGTGAACGGGCTAGTACTATTTTGAAAACAGCATGATATAGAAACAAATGCGTAACGTGCTCTTTCTTTGCTCGTTTATGTTCAACGAATGCCATTACTGCAATCTGTTCTTTGTTGTGAAATGAGTTCTTTTTTTTTTTTGCTGACAAATATCCACAACATTTCTAGCAACAAACAATTCTTGCACTACTGTTTTCACCGGTTCAACTTGCATGAATTTTGTACTTTATGGTTGATTGGTTGGTTGTTTAGCTGTTATGCGTACTTCATTTTCAGTACTTCATTTTCACCTCTTTTTTTGAGATATGGTGCCAAAGTACAAGAATTGCGACATTTTTTTTGTTTTCTGGCAAATAATGTCAATATAAATAAGAAAGAAAGTTCGAGTACTTTTGAATTCTGATATAGGAGTGCGTCTGTGTCTAATTGAAAAAAAAACGCAAAAATGGTCGCGTTTTTTGGTAGTCGAAATGATCTTTTTCTTTGAGTCATTACTGCTTGCTCTAAGCAATCGTTTAATGGGAGGGTAACTTTTCACTAAAAAGGACAGATAGCCGCCCACACAATAACAGAAGAGAATGTTGTTCCTCGATTTCGATCACAATTCATCCTCTCATCAAACTTTCAACCATCGCTTCTCGCTACATATGACAACGTTTAATGGTGTTTTTCGTTTGGTCTTAACATATTTTTTTCTGCTGCACCTGGAAGTTTTTTTTCTCAGTTACGTTCACATGAATAATACATTACATCTTTCAGTTAAAGAGTGCTACAGCTATGTTCAGAAGCTAAATTTCTAAGAATCGATATTATTGTAAGTTTTGCATGTATTCGACAAAAAAGAAACGTATAAATGAAATTCGATGTATTGTGATCATTTCAGGATGTAATCGAAAAGATTCCGATGAGGGCTCGTTCTCAAAGCTGGCTCATAAGAACGCGGCATCTACTGGACGATGAAAAGGTAGAATACAGGCAAGACCTAAATTGTTGTGCTTGATATGTAATGGAATAATATATTTAACTAAGTACGAGATTGCGCATAAAACGTCAATTCGAATGATACTCTTTGTTGCTCAAATCTCTTTTGCGAGAATCTATCAAAAGTAGACCTCGAGATGAAGTGAAGGAAGTGGGGGAGAGAGCCCATTATGAATGAAGCAGTATATAGATACTACTATGGACGAATGTCGAATACAGGTATCGTTAATTATTCAAGCGTTCAGCATGAACCGGAGATACCATTTCACAAAAGGTGTCAATTAAAAGCGACCAATATATATGCATATTTATACAAATCATGAACTATCATTATGTGCCTTCGCCCACAGTCTGTCTTTCAAATCCACAACAAATTGTTAAAGATAGCTGCACTGGAAAATGGTTCATGTGCTTTGCATGAATCATCTATTTGTTTTTTTTTTGTTTTCTTTTTGCACAAAGTATCTAAAGCCTCATCGATCATTTGTCGAAAAGTGAAATGGAACCGAGGCTGCTTGTGATCCTGAACAGCCGAAAAGTTAGTTGCTCTTACAATGGCCTTAGCGAATCCTGTTTAGATAGATCAAAGGCATGAAAACAGAGCGGTTTGAGTAGTTCGCATAAAAGCGCCAAAGACCTGTGACGATGAAGAAATTTGACCACCTTCGGCCATTCGACATGAAAAAGCCGAACAGTCGTCATGAAAAAGCCGAACAGTATGCTTGGGTTTGGGGGGGAGGGGAAGGTGGGGGAGGGGGCGAGGACGAGATGTGCTTTCGTGTCCCTGATGAAAACAACTTAATCTTTTCTAGAAATTCTCAAATACTACGCGTAAATATTTCCGCCCTAGCAGCTCGCGAATCTTTATTACAGTTATGCAATACCGCATCTTGTAAGCAATTGATTTTATGAGCTGTTGAAATTTGAATTTTAAAGCTCGCACTTCCCGTCATTAGGAGTGGCTTAATCTCTACCTTTGCTCATCCCACATCAGTTTTTGTCTCTGTGGGTCTTTCTTAAGGTGAAACCTTACCTCACAAGCACCACTCTCTTTTGAAATGCAATAATCGCTTTTGAGCTAGTTATGAAAAGCTCCACCTTGGAGGCATTCGTGATCGAAATTTGAGGACGGAATCCTTTTAGTAGCCGCATAGTAATTCAGTCATGATATCTGATAAGGTTGCGAATGCAACAATTCATTTGATTTGCTCTTAAAGCGTCTGTTAATAAGCAGCGATTATTTTTTTTTGATTAACAAGTTATTCAATAATAGTTCAGTACTTCCAGTTAGAAATTTTTTCATAGTAGAGCGAACAAATGTCTTCTCGAGCGATAGGCGTCATACTAATATGTATAAGAGAAATTAAACTGAAATAACTGGTTATGAAGTGAACAGTTGAAGTAAGCATAAGGACATTTAAGCATGTAAAGAGCTTCTTCCGTTCACTTCGATTCTATAAGCCAAAAAAAAATGTTCCGAGGAGTTTCCGATGTGACAATTTTCATTCGAATATCATCTCATTCTTTAAGCCACACAAGAAATTGCTAGTTGCATTGTACGTAATTAGATTTCACGTTTCTTCAAGGAATGACTGCCGTTTAGCAATGCTATTGGCGTTCTAAACACATTGCAATACGACATGGATTCTAAGGGCATTCACCAATTTGGGCATTCTTAGAATATTTAAATCGCTTTTTGGCTGTGCCGTTCGCATCACAAGAATGCGTAGTCATTAGACTGCAAATGTATATGCAAAATTGAGATCATGAAGATGCGCTATAAATCGGAAATCATAGAGCTAGTAAAGGTAGCGAAAAGAAAATTTCATATTACCGAGGTTGAGATGAGAGAAGAATGCTTTTAATGATACGCTGAAACGTATTCATGCTTGTCCATTTCATAAGTTACAACTTGGGCCAAAGCAAAAAGCCAATCACAAAATGCACCTTTAAGGACTCAACTTAAAATAGTACACTACAAACTGCTCCAATTAAATAATCTTTCCAGATATCAAGTTTTTCTTAATTAAGTCATTAGACGGCCAAATAAGAAAGAGCAATTGGTCTCTTGAAATGAAATAGTAACGCAAGCGGCATTCAATATGCATGCAGTTTCGAAATAAAGTCTCAAAGGGTGAAATTAAAAAAAAAATTCTGGAGTTATAGATGAACTAAAAATGAGCACATAAATGATGACGTGATAGGGACACGAACAATCTGAAGTCGTGGAAGAAAAATTTTAACCCAAAATTCCGCTGTTAAGCCCATTATAAACACAATTGTTCATATTGCAGCAACGAACGCCATATCTTTTACATGTGGCCCTCTACGCGCTTTCAATTTTTCTTCTCGTCATCACATTTCCGTTCTGCCTTCCATTCTGCATGAAAGTTGCAAGGTAATTTTCTTTATGCGTTTTCACTTCTAAAAATAGCATTTTCTTCTTTTACATAACTTATATCGTATTAGAAAATCTTTTAAAGCAAATTCATTCGGCTGAAAAAAATATCAGCGATTTTAGCGGACAATTGAAATTCCTCGGAAAGATCGTTCTGTTTCCGAAGATTTTTCTATTAATCGTTATGCCCATTGTTCACAGTTTATTTCTTCAACAAATTCCAAATGCATCCTGATCTCAAATTGCGAATGCTTTTGAGTGACGAATATCGCATTGGCAACCTGGATAGGATGGGTGTCTATATAACTGAGTTGGAGGAACAAATAGCTATATTCTGCTGCTACATGCTGCGTCATTGAGCTGTTGTTCAGTTCACTGAAGCATCCAGTAAAAACTGTTAGGAATGCGGGAAAGATATCATTTTTCCGTGGTTACACCTGACGGTAGATCATGAACGTAAAACTTCGCAGTAAGTATGTTCAATATTGTTGATTTTTTTTTGAGGATTCACATTTGTCTAATTTGAACCAATCTTACCGTTATCATGAAGTGCACCTCATTACCATGTGCCAAGCGACTTCTCCCAATAACAGTTTACTCTTCATCTACGAACTTGGTGAAGCGATGGTTGAGCTCAGATGTTTCTATTGCTATCTAACATGCTCAAAAGTGTAGTCGGTCTTGAAATCTTCGACAAATATGAACCATAATTTCGTGAGCGGTTTTAAAAAAAATATAACGCCATTTTGACGAGACGATATTGTCTCCTTCTAAGCAGCTGACGAACTTAAATGTTTTTTTTTTCTGTTTGCGAATGAGAATTTTTCTTCTTTGCGTTTTAGAGTCTTTGAAGCAAAAAAAAACCACGGCATCATTGCATAATTCATCATGCGTTTGACCGCATTCAAAGAGTTCATAAGAAGGACCACTTTTCAAAAGGACAAAAATGCGCTCGACTAGCATCGCATCAGTTCGTCCCCGCTTCCGCCTTCCCCTCTCCCGCCCCCC
>JPKZ01022847.1:62090-87294 GCA_000803305.1 Toxocara canis
GGGGGGAGGGAGAGAACAAGGTGATATTCATGTGAGGATTCCTTTTTTGATGTTCATGGCAAGAGCAGTTCATGGCAACAGAGGTCGTTGCCTCCTCTGAAGCCTAACTTAATGAGCCACATGCACTATTTAGCACTCCGCGCTGCATATACACACTCCGTTCCCCGTTCTTATCATCTTTGTGAGCTCAATTTTTTTTTTTCCGATTTTTATGAGGTGTCTGCAAAATTTATGTATTTTGAGCGCCGCAGTAGATTTTTTACTTCTAAGACAGTTAAATGAAAAACGAAAAAAATCACCAATTCAAGAAATGCTTCGTTAATTATGCGCTTTTTATTTTCCCATTATTAGTTTTCTCACTGAATCTTGCTAAAACTTGTTGTGCAGATATAGTTGCTTTGGAGTTGTACTCGCTAAAAGCAACGCCTTATCTTGAACCGTAACCGTTTATTTCGCTTAACACTAAGTGATACAGATCACTAATTTTTTCGTTTACGTTGAAGCGCTATTCACAGAGTTCAAGCATCCGAAGCAGTTTATTGTTTAAATTGCGAAGTAAAGGCGAAAATATCTATCACAAATTTATTACTTTTTTACTTTATTACTTTGGATGATCATGTTCTTGGCAATAGATCAATAGGCACTTTTTTGTATATTGCCAAATCTTCATCGTTTTTTATGCTGTGTTCGTTGGGCATTTATCCAACGTACGAGTACTTTATCGAGCAAAATCATCAACCCCAACAACCTTTTTACATTCCTCTGTCGGCACATCGAAGACTCTACGAGTGTTTTTTTGGCGGATTACACTTGTTTGAACAACTGTACAAAAAATTGTCAATAAACATGTTCCTTTTTTTACAGCACTTAAAAAGTGACGCTTCCTTGAAGACTTCATTTTGAATAAGTATGGGTTCGCCGCTCGCACTTTATCGTTTCGAAGCAAGCGTTTTCTTTGACGAGTTTAAGCTTTTTCTGAGCACCGGCCAGCAGATCAGGATTTTGACTGAAAATCATGAGGCCATTTGAAATGTGGAGAGCAGCAAAAAGCAAGGCCAATAGCTATATGCGAATGTCTTTTTTTCTTGTTCAGGAAACGTATGGCTTAGAATAACATCGCATATATGCGATATTGGCTCGGGGTTTCAGGTACATATGAAGTTTCTTTGCCCTGGACGGGAGAATCCGTGACCAGAAATCTGAAATTCTTCATGAAAGGTAACACAACCGTATAACTCGATCGTCGATTTTTTTCCCGAAAATAAATCCTGAGAGTTTTATGAGCAATCGGTATTGGCTATTTTTCTCTCTCCAAAAGAATTCTAAGCGAAACAGCGCAAGTTTTTGCTTGACAGCAGATTAAATACTCTAGCAGAGGCTTTCAGTGATCAGATAAGCAGTGATGTGTGGAGATAAATTGCACTTGCAAGAGACGCAGTTGGTCGCTGTTTGCAGGGAATACGAGCGGGCCGTTGTCATGCGGCTGGGAAGACTCATCGAAGGAGGTACCAAGGGACCAGGCCTTTTCTTCGTCATGCCGTGCATCGACACTTTCCGCATCGTACGCTGCTTTTAGTTCCGTGCAACAAAAATCTGATGCAAACCAGAAATGTTTTGGGAGTATAAGATAAACAACAGTCAAGCACAACAACGGTTCAGATTATAACGAAGTTACAGAGAGACCAAGCAAAAAATGATGTCAATTCGAGTGATTTTTTCCAGTTAAATTTGTAAAATTCAAATAAAGGTAAAATTTCCAAACACCCTCGCTCGGAAGTTTAAGATATTTTTTTTTCCTTCTTCCTGCATGTTTGCAAATTTACAGTTTGCAAATTTCCTTAATGCGGCATTACATTTATAAATATTCATATGACTTTGCTTGTCCAGTAGTTTCAACAAATGAACGACTGGCGCTTAAACTATGAAAGTCAGCTGATATAATATGCACTTTTAAGCTAAATTATGCTGTATAACTGGTACGCCGAGTAGTAGTTCGCAATACAATGTATTACAGCACGTTGGGTGTTGTTGATGCTAGATAGTGCTTACTTGTAAGCTGTTGCAATATATATCGTGAGCAATTGCTATGGTTGTTTGAGGCGGCCGTTATTCCGCCTAGCGTATACATCGAAATGCTTTACGCTAGCATATTACAACACAGCGATGTTGCTAACTATAATGCGCTTCGCCCAAACATTACAGCTCTAAAGACATTTCTAACTTTCAATCTCAATTTTTTCATGATGGTTGCAAACCCTCTCCCTTTCATCATTCTCCCACTTACTGGCAGATAGGTGAAGCGCAAGGGGGGGGGGGGTAAGGAGGCAGATGTGGTGCACCAGTGATTGTGATATTTATTTTTCCAGTATGGTCGAGTCGAGCTGATGAGTCGCTTCGTTCAGATGGACGATGGATGAGAACACTTAGAGACTAGTAGAATGACCATAATTATGGTCACAAACACTCCAAGCAGTTTGGTTTCCGTCTTAGCTGGTAACGACAGCACCAAATCACGATGTATAACTTTTCGCTGAACTTGTAACTGGTAGTCGCTCAGATGAAATAGCAAGCGCATACGCATGAAATAATGAAATACACGGCCATAGGCAGGGGAATATAGCAATATTTCTTTCTGAACATACGATGAAGGAAGGACTCAAGTATCCTTCTTATCGCTAAATTTTCTTCAAAACAATCTTTATCAGGTGGATCTTCGGGTATTGTCGTTCGATGTGCCTCCACAAGAGATTCTGAGCCGAGACTCTGTGACTGTCTCGGTTGAGGCAGTAATATATTTTCGGGTCAACAATCCAGTTGTATCTGTTACAAATGTTAACGACGCACAATTCAGTACGAAACTGTTAGCACAAACGACACTCAGGAATGTGCTTGGTACGAGGACGTTAAGCGAAATGTTGTCCGAGAGGGACAGTATTGCCAATGTCAGTTTCCATTTACATCTTTTGACAAGTTCATGAATGATCGAATTATTTAAATGGCAACCGTGTGATTACACTTGCTAACAATCAAAAGTTATTCTGTACTACATTTATGGATGCGATATAGTAGTCGAATAAGGCTTTTTCCAGAATGTCGAGAAAGCTGCCGACCATACTTTAAAGTTCACTTTGCGATTGTTCCACAAGTAATTTTGAAATTAAAATCTTTCGTCAGTGTCAGTGATTTGCTTGAAAAGTTTCGAAATTTCTACTTGAAATGAATGGGAGGAATAAGGAGACGATGATTTCGAAATTCGAAATTGTGCTTTTTCCGCTTGTCGCATACCTCGAATGTTTCTTCGCATCGATGTTGTGCAGCCGATACGTGATTCAGTATTGTGATCACATTTCTGAGTTAAGGAATAATACTTTACTGAGACGCTGAGGGATTTGGCTATGGCATACAAAGATTCGAAGTGAGGTTTTTTTTCGCCCAATAACGTATGATGCCTTGGGAGTTTTGTTGAAATGTTCATATTTTCGCATCTGAGGTTTGGCTTGTGATGATTTATTGAGCGGACTAAAAGTATAACTTTGCAAACTAGTTCCGCAGTAAACCGAAAAATGCGACTTCTTAAACTGATTTTGCTTACGTGAAGGATATGTGATGTGTGCGATTTATAGAAAATTACCATTCATTACTTTTACTTTACAATATTCCTTTAGAGTAGCCAATGAAATGAATAAGGTTTTACGTGTCTGTTGATCAAGAGAAATCAGAGGGTGGATAAGCTTAGCGTTCTTTCAGTTATGAAGAAAGCCAAATCGAACTTTTTTCTTTACTTTCTAGCAAAGTTAGTTTTGTCTTTCGACGTTATTGTACAGTAAGTGCTTACTGCTTTCTTTTTCATTGGCTGAGTGCATTTTTATAAACGTTGGATCATTTTTTGACAGTGGCTATGAAGGAATTTCTCCACTGGTCTAGAATACAGAAGTGCGCATTCGACCGTTCCTTTGGCTTAGAAAAGCACTCATATAAATAAATGAAAGCTATTGCCAAGAACGCCACGAACGTGTCAAAGAAAAGGTAGTTTAGAGTCATTTTCTTAAATTTCTCAGGGAAGTTCAGGCTACAGCCGGTGTTTTAGGTGATCGAAAAGGTGCTGGAGGAGGGTACAGATCCATGGGGCGTTCAAGTGCAACGCGTCGAAATCAAGGATATTCGTCTGCCTCATCAACTGATGCGCTCAATGGCTACTGAAGCAGAGGCTGCAAGGGATGCTCGAGCTCTAGTCATTCACGCTGATGGAGAACGCAATGCTTCTCGGTTCGTGCATATCTCATTAGCAGTCGTTAGTAAATGACTACACTTCTTAATTACATAGTTTTGCACGGTTACCACTATCATTCTGCAGAGGAGGAATGGGTAAGAAAGAACCCCTCCTCCCAATCCCCCATCTTCCATATGATCGGTGTTTTTCACTAGCGCAAGTTAAACAACAAATATGCCATATTCTCTTCCTTTCCATGTGATCCTTCCATTTTTTTAGCATTTTTTATTGAAGAACACATGACTGGAGGTATTTAGATATGCGAAATAGTGTGAATGAGTTCTAAGAAATGTCGTTTTTAGATGTTTGGCCGAGGCGGCCGGGGTTATTGGAGACAGCAATGTTTCACTACAGCTTCGATATTTGCAAACGTTAACGGACGTTGCCGCAGAACATAATTCAACAGTTGTCGTACCTGTACCTATGGAAATCGCAAGATATTTTATGAGGAAGTTTTCTAAAAATAAATGAAATAACGTTCGTTTTCTCTGCATTCAATTGATTGTTCAAAGAAGGTACTGATTCCTTAATAACGCAGACATCATATCAAAAGAAGGTTTCATCGATTAAATGAACGTTTCTACAACAAATGCGAATACCATAAGGAATCCATAGGATACCTCTAGCGCCAATTATTTTCTGCCGAATCTTGAGCCATTTTTTTACATGGATAATTGCACAGTCGTCATTAGTGAACAATCGACTTTACAGAAACTGACTTATTAAGTATCATCTAAAGAGCTATCAAAGAGAGCTGGCGTTACTGCTTGCCGAGATCCCTTGAGTCGTATTATTCTAAACACTTAGCCATTGTTATAGTCATTGGAGCGAAAAGGAGTTTCGGTCTGATCACGAATTTCCACTTATCTATATCCCAGATGTTCGGCGGATATTACTAGAACGACTAAAAGAAGCACTTGGCTTGCATACACATAGGGAATCTAGTAACTGTTATTTGGTAGAATTTGACTGCATAGTTCATCCAAAGAGACTTTATTTTCTGTTCAAAGTGTGAACCATAAGGAGATGACGTTTGCAATGGCATGTAGTCGATTATTAGCTAGCTTAAGTCTCAAGAGCATTGCAGTCGACGATATAACATAGATGATTTATTTTATCATGTAAGGCACATTTACATACAATTATTTCTACGCTACATTAAGAACAATAACCAGAATAGATTAAGAGATCACAAATTAAGGTAAAGCTTATTTTAACCCTAAATCGAGCACAACTCACTAAAAGTTGAAATGTACAACACTTATTAAAAGTGTACAGTTGAATGTTTAGTATGTACTAAGGATACACTTATTGCTAGCTAACAAATGCACAATAAAGAGAGTTTGGGATCACCGATATAATGCCACAAATATTTTAAAAAGGCATAAATTATAATATTCTGATTACTCTCAGAGACTTGATAAGATCAGTTGTTTTGCACAGAAAATGATACGATTGACGCACTATGTATGTGACCGCAAAACGCAGCTCGACAACTATGCATTTCCACCATTGATTAGCTGTTCTGGCAATGTCTAGCGATCAAAAAACTCGCAGTTAAGCAACGGAAATTCCAGTTTGTACTGGTAAGGAGATTTGCTGTTAATCTGGTTTACAATTATGTTTTTTAATGCGTTATGCGACCATTTCTGAGTTATCATTCCTAAAGGGCCACATGATTTCAGCTAATCTACTCGACTTTACGCACGACCTGCAAAACGGGCGAAAATCAAGCAGCATAAAATCAGTTTTGTAATATGACATACCAAAACACACACTAACAAACATAGTGAAACCATTCTTCGTGAACAAATAGTAAGGGTCAATTTTGTTGTGCATTTTAAAAAGCTCAGTGAGCATGTCACTTGATAGCGACACCCGTATATTTTTCTGTAAGTTTTTCCTTACCTTCCCAAAATGGAAAATTGAAGAAATTATTAAATGATTTTCAATAGCAGATGATGGTTTTCTTTTTTTTTTTTAGCATTTTTGTTTGATTATTCCTTGGCAGATAATTTTTGAAGACTTTTTAAAAATAAAATTGGATTGATTTTTCTCCGTAATATACACGAAATATCTTAAACACATTTATAGAACTCACTGAGAGTATAGCACGAGTTAGTGGTCGATCGTTGTCACTCGGGATGCACAAGAGATTACACATCAAGGTAGGCGAATCACAAAGCTAGAAAAAGCGTATTTCATCGAATAAAGTTTCAGAATGAATTCGCTCGTAGGAAATCTCATCTATCACATTTTTCTTGTTTAGAATTTCGATTAAAAGTTCGTTTTCTTGCTTGCTTATGAAAAAAGGTAAATCATTCGACGTTCATAATCTATCTTTACTAAAAAGAGAGTTCCCCTTTTTATTCTGATCGTTTACTCACTAAACACTTCCACTTATTACTTTTACAATCAGCGGACGAGTACGAAAAATTTTGCGCTTCATGTTGATGATTATTCTTATTTTTGACATCTTTTGATGTTTTTTTGTCAAACTGTTGCCAATAATGGAATCGATCAAGAGCGAAGAAACTTTACGAAGAAAACTTTTAGTCGTTGTATCGTAGTCAGCGATAAGGAAGTTTACGCTCTTTTGTTTTGGAAATAAGCCTTAATCGAAAATGCAAGAAGGCGAGCAGTTCTTAATTTGCTTTGAGTAAGGTTAGTGCACTTTCTTGTCTTAGGTTGGGAGATAATTGAGTTTGGAGAAAAGGACTTATGACTGAACCGTGCAACAAGAAAGCGAATTGCCATTGAAAATTTGGCCATTGTGATCTTTCATGAATTGTAGCTCAACCGTTTTTAGCAGTTCATTTTTGAAGACTATTTTTCATTCGAAAATATAAGATTATTCTGTGGTCGAAAGAAAGCATTCTTTTTTCATCAAAAAAGCTTGAAAATGAGATTATTTTAATAACTTCATCATCTAGAATGCAAATCTTATCGCCCCGTCCGTTTCCCCGTTTTTCCGGATTGTGAATCCAGGCGCTCCTAAACGAATCCAGACGCGTTGTGAAGAGAGTGTTCGTCATCGCTATCTTCGCTTTGTGAAGTGAATTCATTAACATGTTCAGTTTCTTCAAACAAATTGTATTGCACTTCATATTGACCGACTTTTTCGTTTAACACAACCATTGGCGTGAATCTGAAATAGAACTGTTACGAAGTGTTATGAAGATAAAGCACCTTCATGAACAAGAATCATTACTGATTCCTTTACTCGGAGACAATAATAGCTGTTTTTCTTTATTGTCGTTTAAGTGAAACGTGAGTTATAAAAGCACAACGGACTGGATCGAGAAGGTCAAAAAAATGTGAAGAAAAGGAATAAAGTGAAGGGGAAGGAAAGCGGCGGTCATTTAACTTGTTCTGTGAGGTGCGCTTAAGCATACAGATTTTACATTAATGAAATTGATACGGAGGAACGCGTATCAGTTAGATATCAGTAGGCCGACAGATTGTTTCATTCTCTCTTTCCCAACGTAACTTTAACTTTCCCAAGTAACTTTACGAACCAAATACACGCAGGGAATGAATTTGTGGTTGGCGTATAAGATTCAGAAGAATTTTTCTTTTGTGTTCCGTATGATGTGCGATGTCGTTACAAAACGACTACATTATCTCCACATAAGTTGCACTGTCGTTGTCTCTCAACTAGTGCTATCCGGCTTGCAGCATGCAAAATATCGCAACAACATGACCGACGTACCGATGTCCCCAAATAATTTCTGAAGGTAGGAATGAGGTTCTTGCTTGAAAAGTCATGCCCGTTGCCTCAACGATGCCCTCAACAGTCATTATGAGTTCGAAGCATGCATGCTGCAGTGTATCTCGAGTGAGGCCGTATAGAGGACTTTGCTCATCGATGACGTGCCTCACGATGATAGGCCTGAAAATGACACAGATCTCACTCTTCCTTAGAACTCTTTTTTAAGGCGACGTACCATTTCTTTAAGGCCACTTATTGGAAAAAAAGATCAAAAGGCAATTGCTTGTAAAACTGACGAATATTACAAGTTAGCTTTACAAAACTGAATTATGCCGTACTATTTACGATTATTAAGCGCTATTTGCTAAACAAAACTCTCCATATGCCATGAAAATGTACTTGATGATAAAGTGCACATAAACAGCTTTAAAGTAAATTAAAGCAAAGTAGCCCCCGTTTGAATGCACAAAGGGTCTTTCATGCAAGCGTTTCGTTAGAGAAAAACTATTGCGTGCAATCAAAGAAAATAGTCACTTTAGAATACAAAAACAAAAAAAAAACAAAACGAACCACAGCAGAAGGACCCGATCCCATCCGCTATCGTATCCAACGTTCATGTCCTTCACACCGATCAACTCTCGCTGTCCTCGCTATAAGTTTCACTATATAGTTTTATTTCGATCATTGACAAACACATTGGAGCATGCATTTAATTTTACGTAGCTATAGCAAAGAAATCTTAGAAATGATTAAAAAAAACAAATCATATTACGCAAAACAATCTCGACGACATTGTTAGTATGAGTTTCTCTCAGTTCATTATGCAAGAAAACAAGCGCCGAACGAGCGAGCGAATCGTTACCCGATTTATCCTGCTACACGCCATATAAAGTCGAACATGAGACTCGGCCAAGTACAACTTTTTCTGAATATCCGCTATTCGTATCATTAACGTTGGTCGCCTATCATGGTCGTCTACTGGGCCAACAACGGCTACTCGTGAAAAACGGATCTCCTGAAAAAAAAAGTGACGTTGTGATCACACGCGATTGAAGTGTATAGATTTTCAAATCGATTCCCAGTTTTATTTAAATCATGCGCAGAGTAATTTTTTTTTGCAAACGGCTTAAGTAGGAAAAGCGAATGAAGATGAGTATGTAATTCCACAGACATTTTCGTAAATCGAATGAGTGACAGCCAAACTGGTCAGCTCGCCGAAGAAGCGAACAGCTGTCACGATGTGCTCATAGAAATTTCAAAGTTTTCACGAAAAAAAAATTAAGGGCAACAGACAAAATGATAATGGAGCTTTGTGCACAAACGTTGTCACACTTTTGCCGGACGATGAAATATTTGAAAGCAGGGAAGTATTCGTATGACAAACGGTGAACTTTCTCAGGTCCGCCGTAGCAATTTTTGAAATTTTTTTAAAATGTGTAGTAAGCCAACGATAAAGGAATCTCTTTTTGTCTACAACAGCTCAGGGCTAAATTCGTACTACATCTTAAAGCTGGCCATCGACCATCATCTGCTCGTGAGTTTTAAAAACGTCTGCGCCATCTTCATTCTTGATGTGCGGTCGGGTGGATATGAGTTAAGTCTATCTAATTTTGGTCAGTAGATTAGACCCCATGAACGGCTAGAAGAATGCCTTCAGGGCAACAAAAACAGTCCACGGCCTCAGTCTTTTTTTTTGCTAAGCTTTGATCTCAGAAATGAATGAGAGGCAAAATTTCGCACGTGTTTTCTCACGAATCTTTAGATTTCGACGTTGCTTAAGCCTTTTTTTTTTTGAAGAAATGTTCGGTTTTATTCTCATTTGAACGACATGACTTACCAAGCAAATGGTTAACGTTATATTCTTAGCACTTTCGTTGTCAGAAATTCTTCTGAACTGGTCTGTGGCTAGCATTTAATATGCAACGATGCAGTCAAGTATGTAACCATGCAACCACAAATTCTCTGTTGAATCGCTGCTATGACACAGAAATCAAGCGATGATCCCTGTTTCAGGCAAAAAATATTATTAAAATTCCATATTCATGGAATGTGCTGGATATTAGCAATAGTAAGACGAAGACAAACAAGCTAAGCCAAGGCAAACTATGAACCGATTAATCTACCTGGCGTCTCTTCTTTGGCCGTAATACTTTAGCGACCACGATCCCGGCCAGCATAGTTTGTAGAAGAACACCAATAATTAGTTGTACGCAGAGAACAAGAAATGCCGGTGGACACACCTCAGTCATATACCTAAATTATGTGTTAGCTGCTGCACGAAACGCTGCAGTATCACTGTGTTTTCGCTTAAAAGTGAACCTGAACATTCGATCTGACCGCGTGATTAAAGACAATACTCATGGTTATCCGGCGTCCAGCAAAAGCCGCTTCAAGTTTATCTCCTTTATCACGACGGAACGATTATAGCAAAAGGTAAATGGACGAAGGGTTGCGACAGTGAACAATGGCGGACGAGAAGAAATTTCAGAAATCCAACAACTTTCCATGCTACGGCTGAAGATAGTAAGATGTCAGCACGATTAGAAACCGCAGGTATTAGTCGATTTGATGCCACCTTTCAACTTTGGCTGTACCACTGAACCATTTGTTGTTTTGAAAAGACTTCGATTATAATATGTACTCCCATTGACATGTATGCATAATGGAGAAGGGGAAAAAAGCACCAAGAGTGATCAAAAATATCGGTGGGGCTCGACAGTTTCGACCTTTCACCGATTAGCTTCACTGGCCTCACCTTGAAAAGCTCGCTTTATACAAATAATGAAAGTTGAAATTTTTATCGATTTTTTAAATATTTCAATTATTTTTGCAAGCAATTAGGAATTAATTATCGTTATTACGGCTCAACCCCTTTGCTGTTGAATTCCGAATGTTATCTTCAGCTTCACGCGGTTACTGTTCAATATTTGCTAGCTACTCACGTGAAAGGCTAAAAATTTATTTATATAGTCTCAAAAAAGTGTGCCATCAGTAAAGACATGTTTTAAAATTCTGTTCTAAACGAAACGATGAAGATTTGTACGGCTATGTTTGGATTTTGTCGTCATACGTATCGAACTATTACTCGATTTCATGCTACTTTTTGATCGACATTTCTAAATTTGGATCTACGTATAAAAACTTGTGAACATCATGATGCACATGCCATAATCATCCATTGATTTGTAGCTGTTCACTCATTATGGACCAGAATACCAGCCAGCGAAACTTTTCATTTTTTTTTGCGCGTTAATTATTCGATGAATTTTTCACCGTTTTTCGAAGTTTAGTTTGCTTGATTGGCTTTCCATTCCCCCGAGGGATGACTTTTAGCGTACGCGATTTTAAGTGACGAAGAACCGAATCAGTCAAACCGCACTTGAAAATGATGAACGAAGAGGACGGTCGGTCATTTTTTTTCGATATAAATAGTCATTCAATTCGACGACAGAGATTTCATTTCCGCTAGCAATAAATGAGGTTTAAGAGATGAGATTTTGAAAAAGTTTATGCGTCAGTGAAGCAATCTTCAATTTCAATTTGTCTTGATGATTAAATGATAAACGATGATATTTTTGGTTTTTTTCTAACTAATCCGGACACTTCGTCGTCTCCTTTTTGAGTTATACTGCTAGATTATGACCTTCAGCGGTGTTCAGCCGCTACAGCACGAGAATAAAGCGAAATGCGATCCCTAACAAAAAGCAGAATTTATCATACAATGAATTTTTCGCTCGTTTTCAAAATTATTCTAACCACTCACATTGAAAATTTCTTTTTTTAATTGTCACTTCTAAGTTTTAATGTGGGAATTATTTGTTCTGTAAGTTTTTGAAGATTTTTTTGTAGAAATCAGCTCCGATCTATCGCGCACTTCGCAGCAACGTTTGATGCTTAATACTTTGTTCACAAAACTCCGATTTATTTGCTTTGTACTTCTTGTTAACTCTTTATCAGCTCCTGATAAAAATTCGTTTAGTCGTGCTAGATACTGATAGAAAAATTCACTTACCGATAGCCGTATCCGATAGTATGTTGGCTTTCGAGGCTGAAACACCAAACATTAATGCTGTATTGTTGTATGACAAGCATTCTGTTTCTCAACAAATGCACTGCGCTTACGAAATTTTTAATAGTTCTTTTCGGAGAGGACGCATTTTTCTTAGAAACAAACCACTGTAGGAATTTTTTCCGTTTTCAATGAAACGCATTCTAAAATTCATTGAAATGTGCTGCGATGAAGCTATTGGCAAATCGCTGCGAGAAATATTTTGACTTCATTTCCTTTTTATCCCTTTTTACTTCACTCTCTATTCGTTTCAATAGCCATCAGCTTAACGTAGAACGTGAGTGTTCCGAACAGCAAAAGCTTAAATAATTAATTCCGCTAATGAATTCAAATTTCTTAGAATAAAACTAGTTCTGGTCTTAATGGCTGCCATAATCTTTGGCTTTGCTTATCCGAAATCCGCTAAATCAACGTGTCTCACGATTTTTTACCAATTATTTTTCTTGCATTTACCGACTTCTTGGAAATTCATAGAAAAACAGCCGGAGAAAATCCTTCATTTAAGTTGAAAAAATTTTAAAGCTGATTAAAAGGAAATATTTCCCCACTCGATCCATTACTCTACAGTTGTTAAGGATGCAAACCATATGATGCTGATGTTCCCGCTTCCCTTGCAACTCTCTACTTAACCATAAAACAGCACGGACAATTTTTTTCTTTGCAATGTTTTTACCAGCCATCCATCACTTTCAGGTTCAGTCATTATCGTGAACTCTGTTCACATTAGCAAACAAAATCTGCTGTCAGCCACTGTTCAAACTGACGACTTTTTTGAAAATTTCACTGTACGTATCTCATATTCAGATGAAGCATACGCTTATTACCGATTTTTCATGGTTGCGATAGTTGAAAAGAAACGATTATCTCACCTGAACAAAAAGGCGCTTACGAAGCTATGGACGTTGGCTATACATTGCTTATTTTCCTCTTTGTGCTGAAATTAAAAGACTTCTTAGGAGATAACCGAATAAATATCTCGCAATTGCTGATTGCAGTGAACACCTGACTTCGAAGGCTTTGACTATTTATTCTCAGTCAAGTTCACTTCAAAAGTTTTCAAGTTCTTCTCAGGCTTGTGATAGTCCATTCAGAAAGCTCTGAGCTTATGATTACAGAGGGCAGTTTAAAGAGAAAGAAATTACCTCGCCCATTTTACGAGTCAATTACATGATGTGCTTGCAAGAAAAAGACTCGAGCATTGTGAAGCGCAAATCGAATTTGAATTTTCACCACTTGAATTGCGTCATAGCTCTTCTCTTTTAGCTATTAACTGGCCATCACTATTAATCAATTATTCTTAAGATTTCTGAAATTCATTTTGTTTCACAGATTTTGCGTGTTTCACAGACTTCGACAAATCAGAAAATTAAGGCGAAGAAAAAAAAATTCATTTTAGAAATCTTTCAAAAATCGCTCGAAAGGACAACGAAAGTAGATAATCGAAGCCAATGATGAATGCTGAAAGTATTAGCGTACGCTTTCGCTGACGTCAATCATTTTTACCCCGCAAACTAATAGTGAAATTAATTAACGGAATGAAATGCGAACGCAAAATGCTATGGCAGTATCAATCAATTCGCTTATCGATAGAGATCGTTTTGAAATCTATTTTTTTTTCTACAATTCAACGAATACGCAACAGCGACTTAAAAGTAATACTGTTGCTCGGTCACGGCGATGACTAACTAATCCAAAAATATATTTTGGAACTTATTTCATAATTTATTTTTGGTTAAACATTTAACAGAATGACATTGTTCTGCTCTCATAGCTTGGCTAGCTAAATGAGCTTTTTATTGTGATCACAAGTTTAAGTTTTTTTTGTTTTCAATAAAGTTCCATAATTGAGTTCGATCATGACCTTGAGGTAAGCGATTGATAAACAATGATGATCACTAAATTTCATATATTCGATAATGAGTTTCAAAAGACCATTCATTGTTCACTACATGCTCATCGTATTTAAGCAAAAATCAACACAGTCTACGATTCGTTGAGTAATACGTTTAACTGCTAGATGATGAGAAACCTTCACTTTTTTTCGAGTTTCTGGTATATCTGGCTAGAAACATGATCACTGCACTAACAGGTAACAAGTCTGTTGAGGTGACGATCAAAACCATAGTAAGAGGCGCTCTTCAATGTGCGCTTAGAGTTCCGCACTGAGAAATGAGCATGGTAGTGAATGAGCGGTACTAAGTTGAACATTACGCGACAGTGTTTCAACCAATATTTTATTGATTTCACTGATTGATTTTATTGATAGCTGAGGGATAATTCATATTTGAGGCTGGCTCATCAATACTAGTTACAGTAAATGATAGTCGATTAAGCCGGTAAAAACAAAACCAAAAAAAGAGTTCTTTACTGTAGATGTGTCATATGCGTTCAGACATTTCTAGAAAAACCTTGTAAACCATACGCTGAATCGAGTTTAAGATTATGAGGGAACTTTTGCCAACCCTGTAGATTTCTCTTGTACTGAGGTTTTCCTCATCTGTTTTTGATGTTTTGCTCAATTTTGAATATGCAATTTTATGCACTTTGAAGTTGAAATTTGCAAAGCGCATTATTACGACGACATATCTGTGCCTGCGCATTTGGTAGTATATGATATGCCTCTTCGGTAATTTTGTCTGGAGAACTTCAAAAGCTGAAGTGGTGAAATGTGGTGATTGCAAACTGTATTTACAGTTGACCAAAAGGGAAGCTATTTGTAGCTAAATTGAGTTAAAAATTTTGCACGAATTCTGAACCGGTCGAGGCGCATTTTGGTCTTATCGAGTCGGAGGAAAATAAATATTCAAAAATAGACTGTTATGTGCGGTTTTATCCACCTTCTGTATTTGCCAAGATGTTTTGCTGGATGGCTTGTCAAAGCGTACATTATGAGAGCCATATTCTATGTAGACCAGCTTGCTCACAAAATAAAAATTATAATCCATTTTCTGAAAGCAACGAATTTCTGCGATCATCTTTTTCTGCGATCGCGCTCAATGCCTAAACGCATCTGATTCAAAACTGAAGCCAGTTATTTTTTACGACTGTTTGCGTCGTACAGATTCGCATAAGATACAGCCAAGTTGAATCGACGGATCGCTGTTTCTAGGGCCATTCTTTGCCTCACTTCAGTTTTTTTGCATCCTATCGGCTTCTTGGATATATATTTATATACATATATATATATATATATAATGTGTATACATAATATAATGGCATATTTGTGCTGAACTTCAACTGACCTTCAAATCACCCGATATCAGAACAATAATATAATAGAGCAATCCAAAGAAGACCCAACTGAGCAGAAAACCACCGGCAAAGACAATGAGGATAAATCGCCAGCTGTATTCGATGATGAGGTGAAACCAATTCCTGAAATTTTTCTCTCAGTTTGTTAAAAGGACAGTTGAAAAACCGGTTCAGCAATACAGTCACGGTAACTATGTTCCGTGCAATATATCAGTAGTCATTATGCTCTTTACTCAACAGTTGCAGTAAAGGTTTACTTTTATAGTTTGAGCTCTCCCAGTATCGCATGGGATTTCGTGAACTGTCCTCATGCTGCTCCTAATAAATGAGCTTCATAGAACCGCACTCCGGTCCGTTACCAACTATACAAATTTTGCAGAATACAATGCACATAAATCGTCCTCCCCTTTATAATCGATGCGGAAGAAGTTACTTGTAAAATGAATTATGCATTTTTTTTTCGAGGAAGAAAGAGAGAACGAAGATAGGAGGAATTTTCGAGTATATACAAATAAAAGAAAATGTAATTCCCGGTCAGATATGAATCTTCCATCCGCTTCGTTTTGAAACTATCGTCTTTTCGTTCACTTTAGAATTCTTTCATCAACGTCAAACCGATGAAAGAAAGAGCATAGTTTTCTAGCATGTACAAAAACTTGCGCTTGATAATATAAAAAAATGTGAAGTCTACGGAAACTATTTTTCGAAAAAATTATGCTTCAAACGTACCGTTTGCATATCACGCCATCTGATCAATTCTAGCTCAACGCTTTCGTTTAGTTCAAGTTTACGCATGTGTCATGAGAAATGGCTTGCCTATATGTATTGCGGATAGGATGCGGCACATGTAGATGCCTGAGGAGACATTTTCCGTCCTTGGAGACGAGGCGTGGCAAGGGAGGATCAACGACGAGCATAGGCGCCTTAAGGGCACCATTGTTGTTCTCCATCAAGGACGCCTCGCTCTTGACGCCCAGAGAAGCGCACCCGTTAGCAATCAGCTCGTCCTCGCTGGGCCGCCTATTGCGCAGCCCGCCGAACAAATCGAGCGCCTGCAGGAAAAGTTTCCAAAATGTCGTTTAATTACCCGAAAAATATGCTTGTTGCGATAAACCACTATCAGGCATATAAACGTAGCATGCTGCAGCTAGAAATTTACCACTATAGCAAATAGTTCCTCAACACTACTTTATATAGTCAACGGTTAAGTAGAAGTTTAGGAAAAAAGTTAAGCAGAAATTATTCGAAACAAACTGAAGAACACTAATCAAAGTAGCCTAAAACAGGTCAACATAGCTGGAATTTTTTGTACTCTAAATATGAGTTATTGTGAGCAAAATTTAAATATTATATTGCAAAAAAAAAAAAACTCAACGGTTAGAATATCAGCCTTACACTCAGTGAAAAAGGTAGATTTAAGCTGGATGCATTGCATTCGATTGGCGCATGCGATGAATGAAAGATATGCCTTTGCAAATATTTGCTTATCAGTCACATTCGTTTTTGACATACCTCAAAAAAACAGATGTGAAAAATCGTAAAACGATTAGTTTGAGGAGGAAAAAAATGAAAAATATCATGAAGAAACTTATAAATATGTACTTTCCCTATAGTTCGATGTGGCACTTTAGAAACTAAAAATAAGCAAGCAAAAAATTGTGCTGATAGACGAATATCGGCATATATATATATATTATAGAATGTTATGTATATATTATGTATATATATATATATATATATATATATATAGTGCTTAGAAATTGCTGATAGACGAATATCGGCATATATATATTATAGAATGTTATGTATATATTATGTATATATATATATATATATATATATAGTGCTTAGAAATTAAAAACAGCAAAACAAGAAATTGCATGGCAAAAGAGCTTGGAACGGTGAGTGCATGCTCTAGCGAACATCTCTAATTGTTCTATTGAGTCTTGATCGGCTTTATGGCATCGAGGAATGGAATTATGATCAGCTTTAAACATTTGCAGAAAGCTAACGATCATCCACTCGGCTACTAGACGGTCACGTTGATTTTCACACAGATCACCTAAGAAGTGGCGGAGCAGTACTGATAGAGGAGGACGCGAAGATGGGACGAGAAGCACAAGCAAGATGCTGTCGCTAATGCAGTGGCGCGCTCAAACATTTGGAGGAAGCGTTTTTTTTTCGCGCAATTCACAACTAGCTTAGATCTCATCGAAGCGTTGACTAAGGCATCTTGCCGTCGTGGCAATCAAAGCTTCCTGACGAATAGACATAGCGAAGTGCTCATGCATCAGGATGCCACTTTGCCGATATGCGCGACACGCCCTAGCAGAATCCTACTCCTTCTTCCTCCTTGTACCCTTCTCCCACTCCCCCACCACGTGACCCCGCCCACTTCTCCTCTTCTCACCGCATGTTTTTCTGCCCGAGTTTCTGTAAAGGTTTCGTTAATGTTCCCCGCCAGATCGCACGAGGTTTTCCATACAGATCCTCTTTTTGAAGACTACATTGCTCGTACGCAGTTGAATTCCCATCCGCCCCTTAGAATCTCCCCATAATTCTCCTGCAAGAAAGCTCGGGTTCAGCAAGGCGGTTGAGTGAGTGTGAGACCACCAACAGACCAATTACTAACAACTGTAGCGACTAGGTGGAGTGGTGGAATGATGCCTTCAGTCATCTATTTAAATCTATAAAACGGTAGCATACTACGAGCAATTGGCAATGCTTGCCAAACAGCTACAAGATATACGCTTTTGCAATTCCGCTTGCCAGGATAACCGGCTAGAACACATTGCCAATAAATAAGAAGGTTGGCGTAGTGGTGCATCTACATTCCAACTGAGCTAAGTCCAGCGGGTTGTAAAAAAACCCCTTAGAGTAAATTTGGATTTCCTCGCGTTTTTGCGTATTCTGCAGTCCACCTGGTTGCGAAAACTAAGTAATACAACAAAATTTTAGCGATTTTAAGTGTGTATAGTTCCACTGTTATTCTCTATCGTTTTGCATGGAAATTGATATAGATGTCGCCCTAGGCACGTTCTGTACTATGGAAATTTTGTAATTAGGTCCAACGGTTCCAAAGATGAAAGGACGAGGGAAAAGTGCACATATGCCCACCTTGACGGGCAGGAAGTTTATTTACTCTTCCTTTTCTTATAGCAATAAACGTGCTAGTCAAGGAAGAGCTCAAATAGTTCTGAGACATCCGAATTCTTCAAAGTGCAAATGCGTATTCGTCAAAGTGAGTGGAAAGAAAAGGTGATTCAAAATCCGCATTGTCTTTTTGCTTTCTCGGCTCACCTACCAAAAAGGGAAAGCAGAACTCGATCAGTTTACAACAGGAATATGGTCGTTGCATATCATTGCAGTTCACCGTAATGCCGTTTACTTAAGAAGTGCAACTTTACGAATGGTGATCTTTTCGGCAAGATATGCTGAATGTTAAGTGCTGTGGAATATAGAGTTGAAAGGTTAGGCAGTTGAAGGGTTGAAAGGTTATTGCATGGTAAGGCAGCAAAACGCTGAACTAAGTATATAGCGTAATAATTAAAATCACAGCGTGTGAAATAAAAAAAGCTAAATGAACTCGCCCAATTCTGAAGACCGCCGACGTTCTCCATTTGTGTGCTGAACGATATCCAGCTTGCTCGATTGTCATCTACGGGGAGGGATATAAGAAACTGCCGAGAGACAGCGTTTGTCTAGTGGGCTGGTGAGAGATGCAATGGCACAGTTGCTTCCGCCTGACGAACAGTACTTCCGTTGTACTTTTTAACCTTTTTAACACTTCTTTATACCATAGCCTGTTTTATGGCGTAAACGATCTACGACTATGCTTTACGACTAATATCATCCTTCAACACGTGCAAAACCAATGCAGAATTAAGGTGCAACGATTTTTGATCGAGTGGAAAATTACGAAACAACATTTCCACGTTTACTTTAGCTTAACGGATAACGCTAAACAAGGAATTCCACGACAACGGTCGCATCTTGGATAGGGATCAATTTTATCATCTTTCCGCACTAAGCGTTTAGTAGACAATATACGTTACCAAAAATTAGCATAGGTTTTACGAGGTGAAATGTGAAAAATAAGTTTTATATCTATGGTATTCTCATATAATCAAAAATTTTTGTATAGCTTGAAGAAGAGGCTTTACAGCAATTAGCTGTAGCTAGTATGCTTTTACATACACTCAATCGCAAAGCTTATCACAATCGAAACATACTACTGAAACAACGTCCTTATCTTCATAAATGGCATATTATATAGTTCTAGAAATAAACTATAAGTCGACCTAAATAATTAGCTGACAGTGCTTTAGGAATCGAGTCCATGAAGGCCAAAATCGGCAGTAGAGTCATATACAGGAAATAAACTGCAAAGAAATCGAAAAGATTTATTTACGTCCTCGAAACGAGATCGCCTGACACGACAGTTGGAGTAATGAGGTGATATATTGGGAAATGATTATTTGAAATTGTAGAAGGAATCAATTATAACTGAACTGAATAAGATTGGCAAGTTCATATGGTAGTTATGAGGGCCGCAATGGTTAACATTTTTTGTTGTTGTATTGTCCATGAAGTAATCAACTTAACGATGCAACGTTGCACATATAAGCATTGGTTCTTGGCCAATCAATTTCCTTAAGCAAAAAAAAAACGAAAAAAATAAACAAAAACAAGTAGCGAAACGTTTCCTGATTTGTGGCAACTTATGAAGAAACGCAGCCAACAAAAAAAATACCGATCAGGGATCCATCACACTGATATCGATGAAACAATGTGATAACATTCGTATTTATGCTTTCATATAATTTGTTTTTTTTATCGAAGTCAACTGATTCAAAACATCTATCAATATATTTTCCGTTAGTTCATTACACATAAGAAACTAGGTATCGTTATCAGTTTCTTAACAGGGAACAAATGACGTTATCATAATCTATATGTGGGAAGAATATGTTCGATTGTTGCGGTCAAAAAAATTTCTTCAAAATGTTTCGAAGATGTACGTGCGTTTAAAGATGGCTAGTGTAGCAAGTGCATTGAATCGTTTCTCGTTAGACAAAAGGAGCGTTCGATTGAGAAGATTGTGATGGCATCGCTATGAGCTTTAGAAACAATGCTCAGCCGGCAACCCACCAATGCAAAATTCAAAATTCATGACAAATTTTCCGAGAATTCTGGAAAGGGAGAATCGATGAGATATATGGACACCAGAAAAGGGGATAATATTGTGTTCATGATTGCGTAACACCTTGTTTAGGGCAATTGTTTGTTAGATAATTCGATTCAGTTTAGTACTATCAATTACGTTCAACAAATTAATAATCCTAAAACGTTGACATTTCGAATGGTTATTCTTGGAACATAATGTGGGTGCCCAAAGCAACGAACAACAGGCAACCATTCAAATATGCACTGAAAGAAAGGGATTGAAGATGAAGGATGTAATAACAGTTAATTAATCAAAGACATCATTGTTGAATGCTCGCTTAAAACATCACATATGTGAGATAGATTCTTTTACAACAGTCGGCTTACACTTTTTTGAAGAGGTTAGGATGAAAAAAAAACTTTTAGCGAGTACAGCGATCCTTCACGCTACTTTAGTTTGAAGCTCTTTAAAGCACTCTTCAAACGCTCGCTAACTTTTTTTTTCAAATTGCATTTTCAAAAACTTCATCGGAGTGCACGAGAAGTTACCGATGAATGTGATAGCAAATGTTGCTCTATCGGCCTTGAGACGGTACCCAATATGAAACCCACCGCAAAAGTGACCGGCGACTCGCTTTCCGATCATTCTGTGATAAGCGTTAACCCCTCTCCGTTGATAGCTCTACAGAAACTACAGAACATGCGGAGAAAAGCTAGGCGGAAGGGTAACTTACTTTATATCAAGAGTCACGATTTGATTGATCAATTCAGCGTTGGCTCCTCTGTGTGAATCAAAAATGACATGCATATCATGCAACAGAAGAACACGCATGTATTCCAGCTTTTTATTGTGTTTCAACAAACGATCATGGCTGGCAGGCAAGCAATGCTTATTTGGAAAAAGCCTTGTAAGAAAGTGCTGGCAAATTAAGAAATGGATTTACGCTCGAAAGTGAATGACTTTATCCATAAATAAGCACGCTCATTGTGTGTATAGATTCTGTTACGCTCACGTCATGAACAAATAAAAGGTTGTCAGCAGAAATGTAGGCTCTTTGTTCTCAACTTTACCTCACCTTCTATTGTACTGAATTTCTTTTGCTCACCACTTTCAAAACTTATCGACAATTTGTCGAAAGAATTATCGAAAAGAATGTAAATTTATAGCAAAAGCATAGTGACTTTGGAAGATGGATGTTGCAAAACAAAAAAACAATTGCCTGTTTTTTAAATTACTTACTAGTTGTATGAACTGTTGCCATCAAATTTTGAATTACTATTACCCAAATTAGTTGACTGTTTTTTTGCTAAAGGGGGAATTGGCTCATGAACTCGTGCAGACACCTCTGTTCTTATATAGATATTTGGCAGCATGTCGCATGCTTTTCTAAGCATGTAACAAATAAGAGTTGCGCAAATAATAGCGAAGCGCTCGGTTAACCACTGTGGAGATATGTAAATTAACTGATGAATTTATGCATGATGAGCTAATTAAAAATTGACAGAGTGATTAAGTGGACGGAAAGGAGAGTAGCCATCAATAATAACTAACGAATGGTATGACCATAGACATATACTGAACAAGGTTAACGCCAGCTTAAATCCTCATTTTGTCAGATGTAAATGCAGTAAGTAAGTAAGTCAGCATAGTGAATGCGTCTAGCAACACTTAAAAGTGGTTATTCTAGTTTTTTGATAACGCTCCAGAAATTGTAAATGAGCGGACTATCATGGTGTTGCTTTACCTATTTTTTCGTGTAATTCGGAGTTAAACTTTACTTAACAAATTTCTTTGCTAGGATTTAAAGGGTTCATATTTCATATCGCTTACTGATGAAAGTGTTGATCATGAAGATTTTTATTTGCCCTTTTTTGTTCGAAATTGAAGAGAACCAACAATAAACATGACGGATAAACAACGCGCAGAAGGTTAATTAGGAGCCTCCACATAAGAGCCATTATAGAGTGCTTTCGACGCTCTCCCGGAATGCGTTCGCAAGTTTGACGATTTTCAAAAATTGAAGGCATTTTTAGCAATCTTCTACTTCGAACCATTAAAAAATTCCCTAAATCATCTATCCCATTACCGTTTGGAGCCACTTTAACGAGGAACGCTTCCGAAATGCTGCTCACATTCGCTGTGACGTACACAAGTTAGCCAACGTTTTGCGTTTTTCGCTCTTCTGCTTGCTAGACATTAAAACCATTGAACTACTCTTTGCAAATTCTACTCGAACAAATCGAATGAACCCAGTTGATTGCGTTCGATGAAATCTTTTGCATTTGTCGACAAAAAAAAATTGATTGCATTTGAAAACAAACTCGTAGATGGTAACAATTAAAAACGATGTATTATTGATGGAAATAGGTTGCAAACCTAACAGAGTGAAAGCGATATGCAATGTATTGCAATGCATAAAATCGTGCAAATAATAAACCGAATGCAAATGTCGCTATACTAGAGAGGTGCAAACATTTCCTCTGGGAACAATTTTTCAGAGACGAATAAAACTCGCAAAAAGAAACAACACTGTGCGACGTACGACATTCTCGTTGTGGGAATTAATCAACTCGAGAAAGGTGCGAGAAATCAGTAGAAAATAATTACACCAAAATTTTCTTTCAGTTAAAAATTTCATGAGCTTACATTATTGTGCACATATATGGGAAATGAACAGAATTTTCTGTAGTTGAAGAAATATGCAGTAAATTGAGAGCCGATAAAGCGCCTCAGAGAGTTAAACTAAATGGTGAAAAACGGCGTTGAATGGCTTTGTTGGTTAGCAACGAAGTGGCTGAATGGCTCATTAGCCTTTATAAGGCGGAATTTCAGTTTTGTGTATAAAATTAAACATACGGAGTTAGATAACCGCAGCAAAGGTGATAGGAAATCACAGCTGTTTTATGCGACTAACTTCAAAACCTCTACTCTTCACAAAGTTATGGAAGATATTGAAAGACAGCAAAATAGGCGCTGAAAGTTGTCCTCTATGCCTACTCATAGTTTTGCATTGAATGCGATTCACAGCAATGGAACAGAGCTGTAATCCACGGGCGACAAATTTATTATGCTTGAAAAGACAAGTAGTTCGTATCATGCCGCAAAAAATGCTTGAAAAGTGTGAAGTTAAGTGCAGTGTGGAAGAAGGTAATGTGGGACGGCTTGCAGTGAATTGAATCTGCCAGGCATTATAGCTACAACGGATTTGGTTCAACAATTGAATGAATCACAGTTGCTAATTGATTACATACATTCTATTTTAGACCGGAACTAATAAGTGGGCGTAGAATTCGCAAAACAGCAAAGAGAAGTTTAGCCAAACGAGGCTTCGCAAGGTTTGACTGGCATATTACAAGCTCTGCTGCCGCAATCTTTGACTTTCGACCAAAGAAATACTTCTTTGCCCAAGAAGTACTTCAACTAACAACAACGGATTTCGATAGTTCAAAAAATTAATTTCTTAAACTTAGTGATCGGATGATGCTTTTTGCACAGGTAAACTTCAGACGCATGAACTTTCTAAGTCATAAGAGCATTGCAAGCAAACTTGTTCAACTATACCGTATAGTGCGAGTATACTGCTATTGGCCTAAGTAGTAAATTTAGTTCATTGAGAATTGTGGAGGCGAAATGCGAAAAACGGAGGAGGAAAACCCTCAATAGGAGATTGGTTTGAGGTATCATATGTTCACAAGCATGGATCGGCATGGTTTCTATAGAATTGCATTGAATTCGCATAATATTACAGTGAAAAATATGCTAAGTGATAACAACGGAAGTATACTTTAATACTCATTCATTTTTTATGCGAACAATATTATATTGCAGCCTTGGAAATGGACGAACCATCTGAAGTATAACCGAGATATCATTTGTAACGTTCATATAAAATCCTTCTGAAATGCACAATTGTTGTAATGGCTGTCATGAACGCTAAGTTGGTTTCATGAATTCAGCTTGGCGATTAAAGCGAAAAATTTGCAGTTGAGTTTATCTCATCGATAAACCCGAAAAACCATTGTGTTCTGAATGAATGATGATTTAGTCAAACTTATAATTTAATCTGTATGTTCGTTCAACTCTCTGACCTAAAAGCAATCGTTTTCGATAGCTCGCCTATTGGGAATAAATGACAAGCTTTATGTTTTTGATTTGTTGATACGCAGCATATCACATCTGATATATCATGGGAGGATCACTAGCTGAACAACCATTAACGTTTCATTGGAGTGATCAAATGAAAAATTCTTATCTAAACTTTAGAATGTTTTCTTCATCCGCTATCTTGGTTGCATGCTACGACCATATGGATAGTCAATAATCAACAAACAAAAATAGTTTTATCATTTAAGAACTATCGCATTTCCATAAAAGGTCAGAGAATTGTTATTATTGAAAAAGAAACCAAAAATGAGATTTATGTGGCGAATTATGCCACATTTATCATGCATGTCGTTCTTGTTAAGTGAGTGTAGAACGGACTGAAATGACTCATATTCAAAGAGCGAACGACTACAACTAATAATTAATTGAGCGTCGTAGCACCGCAAAAAGTTTGAGATGAATGGCACGCCATTTATGATTCCGAATATCGCTTTGGAGATGTTTGCGTGCTAAGTCAGTAAATTCGTTTTCTTGCATACAGAAATTTTTAAAAAACATTCAATTTCGTTCGCCTTTCACGCAACGGATTTACATGACTGCGTGCAAATGATGACATCCATCCCCTACCCC
>JPKZ01022847.1:87906-121170 GCA_000803305.1 Toxocara canis
AACAGAAACTTTCTTCGCCCCATTCGGTACAGGCCGCTCCAGTCGTTCGCCAAATGTCTTAACCATCGGGTTACTTGAGTTCCCTTTTGTTTCGATGCAAGGGAGTTTACCTTCCAAAAGGATCGAGGTAGTTGGTCCCCAACTCCACCTTTCGTCTGTTCTCATAACTACGTTCAAATTCAGCCAATCTACATTTGATGCCATAGATGGCAGGAAGGAGGTCTCTTAGAAATAGGTTTCCCAAGCAGCATGGTTTTGCATGTTGGGTAACTGCCTTTCCGCCCATCCTTCGAACATCCTCCAGTTTACTGTTACTTGACTTTAGCCACGATTCCGTAAAAAGGCTGTTGTGAATATTTATCGAGCCTTAAGCAGTTTGAGTTCGCAATCTAAGACATGATCGAGTCCCATCACATTTAATGATGGACTCGCTTTAACTCCTGCGTCACAGCAATTACGTCGGATTGTTTGCATTTTTAAAGGTCATCGTTCGCGAGCTGTCATAGTTTGTAACATTTATCGAACGCTAATCTACGCTTCCGCTACGAACGCGCTCAGCACTTTTTAAAGAGCAAAATGTTCTGAGAGAGGATCTGCTTCTACTTTTGCTTCTGCATATTACACGATTGAGGTGTAGTCGAAACGGCATCGACAGACGATGTTTATAGCTGAATAAATGATCTACAGAAACCCTTGGTTTGAAATAACTTCGAGACGGTGACGACTCGTGCTAACCTCTTGCTATGCTAGTGCTTCAGCTTCAAACTGGTTTTTGACGTAAAATCCATTGAAGTGTTTCTATTTTCCGTTGTCATTTAGAATCCGCTAGAGTCATTCATGCTGATACATAAAGGCATCGTTCCATGAGCACAAAACGTTTGAACGTATTTTAGCATTTGTCACAGCAGCCTGATTGCTGGAGTGCCATTTTCTTGATTGACCATTTTTCCTAAACATATTTTGAAATGCAAGTGCTTACTATGTCACCATCATATATACAACATGCATGAAAAAAAAGTGCTTATTTAGTGCGTAATGTACCGCACTTCGGAACGATTTCCGTAGTTCTCACAGCGACATCATACGCTTATTACGAGATTTAATAAAATTTACGATCACCTAGGGATACGGCATATAGGTGTGGGTGAAATCGATTAGAAAAGATAAGGGTGACTAAAAAATCGGTAAACTGTGCTGGGTTTCGTGGTGAATCCTTCAAAGAAGATTGCGAGCATCTTACTGTTTTGAAACATGAAAGAAGCAATGTTACGTATACTCTCGAACTATTTTGTCTTGGAGTACAATCTGATAAGACCAGAAATCACATTCCCATAGACAATGAGCTCATTCACACAAGCTGAAGCACACAGTGCAGATCACGTCAAGCGAAACTTTTCCTATTCTTATGACGTTTTGAAGGAAATTATTCAAAGAGAAGCACCTTCTTCAAATAAAAATCCAGTGACGTACATACGTCGGCACAATCAGATGATATTTGCTGAGCATATCAGGTGACATTGTCATTTTTTTGAAGCCATGCAAACGATTCGCTAATATGGCGTTGTGTATCATACACTCGCAAAGTTCAACGACATCAGTTTGGCAACGAATTCATTAATAAGTAATGATATAATAAGTATATCGCAGTATATCACATCAGGTGGTAGTTAGAGTTATTTAAGTATTTCAGTCATAAAAAACAGGCAACACGCTCATAAGCAATGCTATCACAGGTATACGTTAAGCTAAAAATGAACTAAGTGCTACACATCAAAGCGTTACCTAATAGAACGAAAAACAAGGGCATAGAGGGTAATCGCAGAAACTGAATTAAGAAGACTGGCAATAAAAACAGAGCGATGGAACGAACGCTCTGAAGGAAAACAAAACAGGGAACAGAAACCGTTTATGTGCCTGAGTGGCAAGCGAACAAATCGACATAAAGAGTAGAACGTTACACAAATTGAATTCGCTGTGCTTTCGTGGCGATGCCGAACGCACCTAATGAGCCTTGCTGCATGGTGAATCTCCTTGGGCATCATGGCATTGACTCATTTCCCAGGCGCATCACTTCCGGTATTGCCGAAGTCACTGCATACTTCTACCGGCTTCACTTCAATTAAACATTTCTTCAGTCACCATGATGCTTACATATTTCACGCCATTATACTGTCAGTGCACTATATATATACATGTATACATATATATGTATATAAAGCGGGAGTTTCTCGTGTTTGCAATGCCCAGAAAAGAATGAGCAATAAACAGAGAAATGGAGTTACTTCTGCCATGGGAATAGTGGCTGGGACGAAGCGCCAGCAACTTCGTTTTGCCGATAACAATTGCATGAACTTTAGTGAACTGATGCTTTCGGGCAATGATTTCATCACGTTCAAGTAGTGGCGTCGTTGCACACGCATCATAACAAACCCCGACCGTTCACAAACGAAGGAAAACCACATTTGCACCAAAACAAACACAGAATCTAACAAACGCATGCACTTCCTGGATGTGTATGGATTTCTATTCGGCAGCGTGAGTATGTATGGATTTGTGTCTGTCGAGAAATTTCGGTAGCTTGCTTGTTGGGTAGCTTCAACTAACGAAAAGAATCCACTGCAACGAATTTCGCAATCGTAATTTATGCGGTGCAAGGGTTTCCAATACAAATTTTTGATGCGATGGCTGGCACCGACTTCTGCTTCGCTACCGCAAAGTATGTTGAATATCAAAGCATATTCCCGCACTGCAGCATGAACATGGGAACTGCTTTAGAGGTTCGGATGAAGTTAATTGAACACATCGCAGCTGCTGGAACGTGATTTCAAGTGATAAGCGTAGTCGAGGAGCATGATTTGAAGAGTACTGAGGAACTGAAGACCTGTATTCAGGGCTACTGAGCAGATATCACCTAAGCATTCAGTTGGTGTCCTGACGGTGACTGCGCTTGAGGTTTGGGCGCAAAACTCAGTGCTTCACATGATAAGCACCTCAATGCCGATGTCGATTACATGTGGAAGTAGCATATGTGTGCAACGTAGATTTTGAAAACGTCAAAAAAATTTAGTGATTGCTGCTGCTTTTTGTCATCCCATTCGAGGTTGATAAAACACTTCGATTTCTGTGAGAAAGTTGCCAAGCATTCAGAAACGCTTATTCACCAGACCATGTAATCACTTTTAAATATCTCCACTTTGGGAAAATAGACCTTATTTACGCTCGGAAATTCGGGAAACTTTTCTTCAGAAGTGTGCATAGATGAGGACTTATTGAAACTATCGTAAATAATTGCATACTCTTTTACGTGCTCTTGAATGGAATTCTCGTGCGCTATTTCAGAAGGATGCGACTGAGCTGGAGACATGAAATGATGACTGGGCAAGTAGATAGAATACGCAAATAACCATAAGTTAAAGAACATGTCTAATTCAGAAGGATCAAAAAGAAAGATAAAATGGCAGCCTAAAAGTTTATTACTGCAAAAGTTACAAAAATCTAACAGCTTTCGCTGAGGTGACTGCGAAACTAATGAGATCACAAAGATCACAAAAACAATCAACAATTATCGTAACCGTTGCATCAGAAAGGAGCTGGAAACTGCTGTTCAAATGTTATCCGAGCTCAGCCATTAACCAAAATTTGTCAAATTTTCTGCAGAAACAGCCCAAACGTAGATCTATGAAGAGATATAGAAAGCAAACAAACAAAGGGATGGCCATATGCTGAGAATACAACGATCCAAAAGTCCCTGCGCTCGAAGGAAAAGGCTGTAAAAAAACGAAGAATAAGGGCAATTAGCTATTCTATGTGTGCAGTGGATGTGATACGGTATGATTTATTGGTGAAAATATGACTAGAGACATAAAAGTGAGTATGCGTGCCAAGGGAGTGGTAGGATATGTGGTCTAGCGAATGACGTCTTAAACGAGTTGGCTTCATAAATTACTCGCAAATGACGGAAATTCAAATTTTGTCCAACCGGATCGCCAGTATAACTCTTCTCGTAGAGATTAGCATTTCTGCGATCCGACTCATCGAATGTATGACGCGATCAGCCGAAAATGTGAACAATTTTTTTTTTCACTTTCTGGGAATACAGCTTTCCGATGAATGGACGAAATAGCTTCTAATTGAGCGTAACACATAGGTGAACCAAGGATGCAGAATACATTTTCCAAATTACATAGCGTTAGCTGCGATGCTTCAAGAGTTGAAGCAATCAGGCGGACAGGCAAGCAGAGACACACATACGCACACACACGACGTCGCCATAATCTGCTTTTCAAACTGTGACTTTGCTAAATCGCGTATGAACTTGTAGTAGGCTGTCAAGCTTACGATTGAAAGCACTTAACTCGTATTGACTTGAGACTGAATGTAGGATGGGAGGGAGCCAACCTGTGGCCAGGTAATACCTATGAAATTTCGTAACTCTTATTTCGGTGGCTGCCCACTCGGAACTTGCGGACAGGACGATAGGCACGAATGCGTGTGTTGGAAGCGACGAGATTCTTTTTAACGAACTGCATACTTCATCGGTGGCATAAAAATGAACACACAGCAGTGGTATCTATTTTAGCGCACATGTATGTGTTTAATAACTCATTGGTGGAGGAAATCGAAGCTGCAGTAATGATCGGTTTAAGATTCGGTTGTATTTGCCCAGTAACATTTTAGTAAGAGCTCTCATAAAAATCGTTCGAAATGCAGTATATTTGTCTCGCATCGGCGCTATATTTCGAGATGAACTATTGGTGATCTGCCACCAACCAGTGCGCACGAAGAGATTTTCTAAAGCAAATGCAGCAGATGTTTGCTCCAGATGAAACAGTAATCGAAAAAAAAGAAATCTTTTTGATGATTACTCCGCATAAGGGTCCGGAAGTCTAATTTGCGCACAACGGTTGGCTAAAAGTGAGAAGAGACGGGAATAGGGCACCGGGGAAATAGGTGAATAAGAAGCAAGAAAATAAATGCTTCTTTTATCGTCGTGCTTTTTTAACTCACTACTTTAGGCGATCTATAATCAACTCAGCTCCATCGGTCTCGGTCGCTCCACCCTTCCCACCCGTTGCGTTCGTCATTTACTACAAAATAGAAGCGTAAACCAATTTCCACGGAAACAATCGTTATTGGGTCGTTGAGGAGCACGCATGGGAAACGGAAACGGCCTTTGAGAATACAACGTGAGAGACGAGTAAGAAAACGTGAACGCTCGAACAATGCACATACTAATTTTGCAAAACGCTTTCCAACAACTCGCTTCATAAAATACGTCATCTGCTTGATCACAAAACATCAACTGACTTAATTATTCGCAAAAATATACGTGAAGAAAAAGAAAGCATCTCACATGTTTTGAAGTCCTACTATTTCTCGGATGAGCCGTAGAGGGTATTTTGAGCTTTTTTTTCTTGCGGCTATCACATCGTTCCAAACAGAATAAAATTCTACTGGCGCCGGCGTTCACAAATAGTATTGGTAATAGCTTAGTTAGTCAGTCAAGTTGAAGTGAAAAAAGCTTTAACAAAATTTACCCCATTGGTTTTCCTTTTGCTACAGTCGCAACTTGACGTTTGGAATATGTCAACTAGAATTGTATCGGAAAGAACTGTGTTGAAAAGGTGTGCAATTCATGTGCTGGTGCTAACCATGCTCTCCAATGCCACACTGGTAGACACACATCACGCAAATAAGGTGAATATATGTAAGTATAGAATAAGAAACTACGAAAGTTATAGAAAGTTGAAAGTTTAAAATAAAAGTTAAAAGCTTCATGTTCCATTAGGCCAATGAGATTACAAATAGTTCATGGAAATGATGGATAAAGAGAAAATATTTGACGAGTTGTGTAGTGAATAAGTTCTTGAGAACTCAACAAGAACGCTCTTTAAGCGCTTGAGATAGATACGTTGTTTGAAAGAAAGCATCGAACTGTGAAGTTTGTATTTGTTTGCGGCGCAGAAATTTTAGTAAATGAAATTGGTGAGCTTAGAAATTCCAAGCAAAAAACCATAAGAAAAGATGCAGAAACTATGCAATATGGGTGGCATTTAATTTTTCGCTCCCCATGCTTATCTGTAATGATAAGGAGCGCAATTTACTTCCATTACTTCTCATTTATTTCGCCTTACAAGCTAGCGCTAATAAAGAAAATCAAAAAACGCTTCACCATCATCAATCACTTCGACGAAACGCTGCGAATGTTGAAACTATGCATGACTTTAGCATTCACGGCCATGAACCATTACACTTCAAAGATAGCACGAAGAAAAGAAGCTTAAAGCATTTAAGAAATGTCTCGTCATTTCATCTCGACGATAGACGATACTGCAAGGAATAAATTAACATTATTGCTTAGCATCTGTCACTCATGGCTGTGATCATCAGTGTTGCGTCACAAACCACTTAATGAGTTCGCCAACAGCGCAATGCTACTCGATCATGAGCCAATGAAACAAGTTGCTTTTTCAACCTAACAGTTTTATAAGAATCAAATGAGAATTTTCACCAATTTTGCTCTAGACAAAACTAATCTAACAATATTCAAAACTGAAAGAATGGCGCCGAAACATTTCGCAACCCGAAACGTCTATTTAGACTGTAGTAGTTCATAGGGCGATTCACAGTAATGGAGCTTATGTTGAGATATACAATGACGGAACTAGCGCATAGCCGTCGACGAGTAATACATCCACATATACGATTTTGCGTTTGCAGCATGGTACACAATCATTAACATTTACAAGGTTACTTCTCTGTACAAGGTTGGTAGATGAAAGCGTGAAATGTATGAAATTAACGAGCAGTAGTGTTTTCTTCATCGATGGTCTTGAAAAGCGATTACAGAAGCAAACTAAAAGCGCACAGTGTGACACAGTGAATACCGTGTCACAAAGAAGACAACCCCATACGCTCAAGTAGGTCGTCTGCCTGAGGCCTTATGAAAATAATGCTGATAGTGCCGCGCCTGTTTCTTACATTTCGACCTCTCTTCTGCGTATTTCGGAGATCACCGCGCAATCCTTCATGCACAGTCCTTGCTTCCCTGTCTCCTCAGTATACCTGTCTTCACGTTTCATTTTAACACTTTTCCCTCCTCTTTATACCTCTTAAAAAATAAAATACACTACTGACCTAACCTCCCCCTCGCCCCCTCCCTCCTCTAACAGAACTGCTTTCTCGCGAAGCCATGGTAAATGGAAAACCGAGAGGTTTTTCCGACGTATAAGATTTATGGAAAAGCTTTTCCGAGGTGCGCATCTGAATGAGATTTATACTTTCTCAATTACACTTCATTAGTCAGGGAGAGGGGAGCAGCCGTAAGCGCTGGGAGCGTGACTGTAATGATTTCATTTATCGAACCAAAGTATACAAAATTCTTTTTACAGTAAGATACACAAATTAAAATGGTAGAAGCTTTCAGTTAAACATTCGAATCAGACAGGTGTTGTCATAAACAAGGCTCGTCAAATGGAGTTAAGGAAGAGAAGCAAACTTAATGTTTACAAAGAGAGGAGTAGAGAGTTTGGCAAAACAAACAGTACTCAAGAAAACAAGAATAAACCAAAACATGAAAATGGCGAAAAATGCGCAACCTCAGCAGGGAAACGAACCAATACAACGGTGTGGCCAACTAAAAAAATGCGCTTATAGAAATAAAAGTTATGCATCGCTTGTAAACCTGAAAAAGTAATCACATTTACGTCTACAAAAGTACAAGTAGGACAGTGGCAGACAAGCAGCTATGACTACCCAGTCATATGCCTCGGAAAACAAGTATGAACAACGTGACGCTTGTGGTTTGACTAGCGAGCAGCACATGATCAGAGTGAGATCAAAATGCAACAAAGGAGCCTGAAAGTCCATTCCCATACTTCTTGAAAATAATCAGTGCTGCCAGCAGTGTTCATTGTTTCAATCAGTAGCAGCCTCCTTAACTTTGGATCCTTTGAGCCATCGAAAAGGCAACTGTTTGCAAGCGCAATTCGTCGGTATTGACCATGACTTTATCACAACATCAAATGTTAACTGAAAAAAAGAAAAACATTACCAATCTTTGAGAGACCATGACTCCTATCGGGAGTGATAGGCTGAGTTGGATGGGGCCTAGAATGCATGACCGTTGGGTTTAACTTATGCTCTGCAAAATTCATAACTCCGCTTGCAGTGGTTCTGTTGCTCTTCAGTTGAAAGCACTAGACAGACAGTCAGGAATGCACACATACATACATACAAATACATATGCACAGACGCTGCGCTGTCAACATGCACCTTGAGAAATATAAATATGCCAAAAAGCATAAAGAAAATTTTATGAAGTGTGGAAAATCAAAGAGACATTCGAAGCGTTAAAGAGACAAATAACTTCATAAACAAAGCGTCTGTTTAAACGCAAATCTCATATGTTAGCAGCGAAATATGTCAGGAGAGACATATATGCCACAAGCGGTCCTCACGCATTATGGTGAAGCTTTCTTTTCCTGACATTTTTTGCTACTAATTTTTTATATCGTTTATTTGAACGCATGATAGGTTAACTCAAACCACTGAAACGTTGAGCAGCTGCAGTCTATTATTTGTGGAAATGTTTCACGCCATGAAAATTTCATTTTCTGAAATAATTTTCTGATGCTTGCTTGTCGTCAGAATATTTCTTTTCCGTGAGCACCATTAATTTTCATTTGAATCACCAGTGCCGATAAGGTAAATTAGCAAGGTGCTAAAGCACTAAAAATGTCATTAGGCGCAACGGCACATGAAATATCGTTGCACTCCGATCATGTTTACTTTAAAATTCCATTATGGAACGCACTTCAATTTGGAACGTTTTCGGAAAAAAGCGCTTTTTTGTCAATGCGCAGAGCACGTAGCTTTTCAGTTCCTCTGGAAAATGAGCAATCCGGAATAATCTTTTTCTTTTCAACGAAGAGATTTTTTTGAAAGTGGTAGCAGCCGATATGTCGTTGTCAGTTCGTCTAATATTACAGAGGAAACGAAAAAAGAAATAAAACAGGATCTAAAACTTGATGCCGGAAACTGAAATGAGCGATATTACGAGCTGGTGAAGCTAGAACAAGAAGCTGCTTTTGGCAATGACTACCACTGATCGACGGATTTTAAGAAAGTAGTGATAAGATAGCAAAACGTTCGTCAAAATAAAAATCAAGGACAGAGTTATGGCGGATATCGGATGGAGTCGTAAGACGAAAGGAGTTTCTGAGACAAGAAGTATGTGCGTCGAGGATTCTAAGCGTGATTCAGAACGTTTGTATCAAAATGAAAACACCTCTACAAATATGTTGTACTCAATAAAGCAGTAAAAGAGCATGATACTCTACCAAAATTTTTTTACATAAATAAATGAGACAATTCGACTTATGAAATAATCATAAGCAATTTTCATTTCTCTTTTATCGGCCGCCTTGAAAATAAATGGCCTGTTGTTTTGTGGATGATATAAGCTATAATGAGATTTCACGCTTATAAAATACACTATAAACTCAAATGAGTGGAAATAATTGTTCAAAGAGATGAAGGGGATCCTCGTCGTGCTTTTAAGCTCTACATATTCATCGTAACGGCATCACATACCAACACGTCAAAATAACGCCACTTGTCATTACACAACTGCTTTTCGTCAACCACAATATTATTGCATATGTTCAAGAATAGCCGCAGAGTGTAGACAATGAAACGACCATAGCGCAAGAGATAGGCCAAAAATATGTTAGGACAACAATGTCGCCGAACTGTCCGGTGCAGATGGCGAATAGTCTGATGCAGTTGATGAACGTGTAAGACAACCGTTCTCGTTATAAGTGAAGAAGAGGTTTCGTAATTTCAGGAAGTAATGTGAAATCCTCTGAACTGGTTCGCAACGCTCAACTGTCCTATGACAACAGATAATCAAAACTTTCAATTAGAGTTACATCGTTTAAAAAAGCGATCCACGAAACCCCTTTTGCAGCTGTGTGACGCACAAATGTTAAATGGACAGACAATACGGTGGTCAAGCTATCCTCGTCGCAAACGCACGCTCCAATTTGTTTTTTGTTTATTTATTTTGCCGTTAATTGTCTGCAGAATTTCTGGCGTTTTTCATACCATGTTACATAAGAAGACCTCAAGTTATTTCGCCGCAACATTCTCTGATTCTTCTAAGCGATTCAACACGCATTTCACAGTAATTAGCGACAGCCGATAACGGATGCCTACTGCAGCAACTCTCCATTAGTTACGTTTACAGTAGACAAGGTTATTAGACTGCACAGGTCAACAGCTTATAGTGTTTTGCAGTAAAGTTATGTTGAGCTAAATACTACTCACTGCGAACGCAATATCGTAGTTATACAATGCATGATGAATGGCATGCTGCATGGGTAATATTTTTGCAGCCTCTGACTCCTAATGCACATTACTTCGATATGTTATCAGGCGAAAGCACAACAGCAGCCCTTTCAGAGTAAGCGAAATGGATCCAAGAAGAAGCTATCACTGTTATACTTGGAATTTTTTTTTTCGCGATCTCAAATGGCAAACAGTTTGGCTGGACCAGTGTCAAGCGTAGAAAAAAGTGACCGCTAAAATGCAGCCAAAACGGCGAGCAAATATTGCTATAAGGCGCTTAATTTGAGCTTATATGTGTCTTCATTTGTAGCTGCGTATTTTTGAACTTTAGCAATTAGTTTGGTGATGCTAGGAACGGTAGTACGAAGAACTCGGTAAGATTTAAAGCAAACTTATAATTTTTGTCGTAGTGCTCAAAATTAGTTTTTCATATAGGGAAGCGCAGATTACGATAGTATTCAACCTATAAACGTTTGAGAAATCGTTGGCTAACATTGTAAGCACTTTGTGATGGCTTAAGAAAGTGAACATGCTGAAAGCGATTGTGAGCGATTCTCTTAGAGCAGGCAGCGTAGAACGGAGCAAAATGGAGCCGCTCAATTACAAGTTTAATTGAATTGATGTGGATGGCAGTCACATTCGATTGTTGAAATCATTGGCATCACTTTATCGATCCCATTTATTCGTTTGTTCTAAGCATGAGAGAGAATACGCGTTCTTAGATTTTTCGTCAAATGAAACTTAAATAAGCAAGAACGAAAATACGTCATGGAAATCAAAAGAAGATTTTCAGCGATCATTTCGAAAGAGGGACAAAATACAGAGCATTGCCGTCGTAAGTAACAAAACTTACGAAAGTGGCGGAAATAGCCGATAATAAAGGAAGATTTATCGCCGATGGGAGGAGGGATTGTGTTGAGGCAGAACTAGTTGCGCTTTGCGATTACGTGTCATGAGGAAGTAATGGCGACGCAAGTTCGAAAACCCATCCGGCAAGCTTATTTGGCAATAAATTTTTTATCTTACTTACCCTCATTTGCGTTTTAGCAGAATTGTCAAAATTGTTTTGAAACGAAATGAAAGATTATGATGGCAGGCAGATAAAACGAAGTGATCCAAGCTAGCTAGCTGTGTCACCGATTTCTGCTGCAGTTCGTTGCCAGTTTTTCATTTAAAATTTTCTAAAGACGGAAAACGAAATAAAAAAGTGAGTCAACAACATACACTGGATAGCTGAATCTAAGCAATGCAAAGTTTAACACGCATTGTGAATGGCATTCATAATTGTTGGCAGTGACAAACAAAGGTAGCCAATCTATTTAGTACCATAAAACATTTAGTCCATACTACAACTACAAACGAGATTTACAATCAAGGCAATCCTTAAGCGATATCTTCGACACGTGCATTTCACTTGAATTTTTTCTCGTTTTGCGCAACGAATTCCGTTGTCATGGTTTCGAACTGTGAAATGTAATTAAAATAACTGAAAAATCGGCCAGCGAAATGATGATACTCTGGAATCTTGATATTGCAAGAGCTGTACCGCTAAAATGTCCGCATGCGCCGGCGCAATTGTTTGTGTCCAAATTTACGATGTTTTTTGTCGCAATAGTCTCAGCTATGATAAGGATGGAGGTATTTGGAAGGAAAAAAAAAGGGGTACACCAACCTTGTAAGGCAGCCTTGCGGTCATCTCTAGGTTAAAGATAGGAAATCAAAACCATTTCAGGTTGCGATAGGGCCGAAAATATTAAAATGTAAGAACTTTTGCCCAAAATGCATAAAACATTGGACATGCGATGCAGTGCTGAAGGGGATAGCCCGATTTCGGAATCAGAAACAGCACTGAGAAAAGTTCTGCATGGATTTATTTATGCTGCATGATTTCTGTGGTCGCTTCGCTTGCCAGCAATAGAGTTCATTTAAGTAAGGCTAATCTTACCTTATCCATAGAAAGTAGAAAGCTAAATCACTGACTGAAAGCAATGCGCATTTATGAGAGGAAATAAATAGGAAATTCGTTTAAAAATTTTCTGAGAAAGTCGCTGAAAATTAAAGAAGTTCCTAAATAGGTTCTTTTTGTCAAATATTTTCCTGAAGTATAGAACCGACCGACGTCTATGAAAGCATAGTAAACAAAAAATGACATGAAGGCCAGTCAGTAAGATTGCAGCGACGATGAGCGGCAGCACTGTTCCCTAAATAGCAGTTAGATGAGAAGGAATGCTTCAGTTGGCCATTCACAGTCGATTCATTTCCTTAACGCGAATGTCAATTTTCTAAATGAAAAAAACTTTGCAGATATGGCGGCGAACGGAGACAATTCTCATAAATTTCGAAATTTGTTGGCTTCGTTAGAATTGAATGGAGTGCTGGGGGGAGGGGGGTCATTGCCGACAGGCATTATACTCTTTCTTCAGTTAAAACCGTAATTGATTCTCGTTGACTGCTTAAATGTTAAATTTTTCCACTCACTATTGAGCGGTTGTTTCAAGTTATGGTCAGCATTTCAAATGGGAAAATATCTCGAGAAAGGATAAATTGAAGTTATTGAAAACCATGGAAGGAGAGTGAGGAAGATATTTTGACTACGGAATTTTTTTCATCATTTCAGCATATTTTACCGACCGCTAGATCAAGCACTCTGAATAATATAACTTTACCATATGTCAAAAATACCTATTTTGAAAGGCACTCGTAAATGAATTGCGACGTACTAATTAAAAAGCGTTTTAACATTGATGGTGTTCCGTATAACTGATTGCTTTCTGCGAGGTTTATTGCACGTATTCGATTGTGCTGCCGGAAGCAGAGCAGTGCACGATGCTTTGCTTCCGTAAACACGAGTGCCTTAGGAGGAAGTTCACTAGCTTTACTTAATTATTCCAACACAAACGCTGTGAATGCCGATAGGATGACCTCAAAAATAGAACTAACCACTATGCTACTGGGCATTGCATTACTTGATCAGATATGGCATAGCTGATATGAAAAAATTTTTTACGTAATGTGTCTGGCTGACATAACACCAATTTTGTTAATTTTCGGCATTTACGAGCACAGATTATTGAGGAAGGCATCAACTCGTACACGAGAAACTAATATTGCTACAAGCGCTCTTTTTAACGCTCTGATCAAGACAAGGAATCGCATAGATGGTGCAAGAAAGGATAATGGCACCGCTACCAACGAACGGAATATGTGCTGCAATGGGCAGCGTTTACTCGACTGTTGGGCACTGTATGCCATCACCAAGCATTAGCATAGCGCATGGTGTTAAGGAGTAACTCAGTAAGATTAAAGAGAAAATGTATGACTGTTTATACAATTTCTTCAAGGAACAATCACACACTATGTATTACTGCGTTCTCGCTTCTATTTTGTGCGAGTGTCTGAAGATATGCAAATAACATTTGAAAAAAATTCCACCTTGGCACTCAGCCGTCGACTTACGTAAATCGGTGACCAATGGTTTCTTATAAATTCTTCGAAAATAATTGAATGTAATTTTTGAAACGGGAAATTTTTTAAGAATAATGTTGGAAGATTAGTCGAAATGGTATTCGTCGAACAGCTTCATCGCTATTTCGGTTAGATGGCAAGTTTTGATAGCGTGAGGCAATATTTAAAAAATCTCGACATTTCTCTTGATTCATTTTTTTTTCGACAAGGAATTTTTGCAAGCGAACGCTAATCATAGCATTTTCTTAGTTTATGAAATCGTAGCAATTTCATTTTTATCGTTTTTTTTCTAAGAGATTCAACCTTTTAAAGATGCTGCAGAAAAAGAAATTATCAAATCTGCAGAGGTGTTCATTGCAACTTTGTACAGCGAACTAGTAACGCACCTTGAAACGAATTAAATAACATTTGAAGGAAGAAGCGACATCCACAGATGGTAATTTTCATAACTTGCAATAATCCGCTCGTTTTTCATGCTTTTCTTCTTTTTGCACTTTATGATTTTAAAGGAATTGCAGCTGTTGTGCTACAACATTTGCTCTTTGAAGGGATTCTGATCGATCGGCGAAACATGGAAATTGCCTTTGAACAGCCATAATTTATAAGCATTCGATTGGGAATCGCACTGATAAACTGTTGACACTTTGCAGTTGATTAACACTGAGAAAGGGTTGTCGGAAAAAAATTGCAGAAAGAATGAAAATGAACTATTGAATTATGCAAATGAAATTATGCAAAAAATGAACCATTATGCAAAATGCACCCGAAAAAAATTGCAAGTCTGCAATAGTCTCTTTTGGCGTAAAATAATCTCAGATTGCAAAATCGTCAAATATGACAGTAAACCTCGACAGCTAGTCTAGTGGATTACAATTTCCATCTAACGCTACTTAAAGGGTGCAGAATCTGAAAGCCACTAGATGATTTGAGCATTTTCATCGTGACGAAATCAATCTTTGTGCAAAATTTTTGCGGTCAACTATTACAAGAAATGTGAGGTAAGAAAATTGCAAGTCGTAAGAGTCCAGAATAGCATTCGCCGAGAAGCTTCGTTCAGCAATGATGATAAGCATGAGACGAAGCGAGTGTACAACTGATGACGAAACAAGAATCCGTATGGATCAGTTTCTGGGGCAACCACATTCTGAACGCTGATCACTAGTCCTTTCGAACAAAAATCACTTCACTGAATTCATATATTTTATTCGCAAAAGCGACGAACGAATGTGTGCGTCATGATGGTTTTGTCGACTTGGGTTGGTGCAAAATGGTACGATTAGTTGCAATTAGAGTTCTGAAGAACTCATTGCAAACCTCCGATGAAATTGCCGCTCAAATGCAATGGACAAAACAATTACACGTTGCGCGGCATTACGAGCCGACCTTAAAAGACCAGTATTTTCAATTATTCGGTACATTCAATTATGTACGAAAATGCGCAATTCTACTCCGTAGCAATTCAACAAACGGGGCGTTTAATTCAGTATTACAGATAATGAAATCGATATTGTATGTGAACGTTGGAGACGTAGGATGAGGTGGTGACAGAACTAGTTGTCCGACCCGTTTCGTAATGATCCTTGCAGATTCGGCATCTCCACTGAGCAGTTTTGATATGCTTTTGCACTCGCGAAAGGGCACTCTTGGGTCACTATGTGCGTACGGATAAACCATTGCACATGCGCATATTGGCGCAGTAAATTTAGCGCATGAAACCGGGAAGTTTCTCCAGTAAACTTAAGCATGTATAGTCTTTGGCCTTACGGAAACAACGAAAAAAAAGGAGGAAATGGTTCATCAAAATTTCTGTGCAAATGGGAGAAAAACCCTTCCCTTAAACAAAAAGCTCTTCAATCGAACGTAATGAGTGGAAGATAAAATTGAAGTTGCATGCGCTGTCCACGACGAGAAATACGACTCCAATCAAAGTATCACAAGTGGTGGTGTGAGAGATCTGCGCAAGTACAAGAGCTTAAGAAAAAACTACTCAAGTTCACGTTGAACACCGTGTCATCCTAGTGAGAATGGCGAGAAATAAACGAGAGAAAACTCGCCTAGATGTGCTGCGATGACAACGAGTTGCCATAGCCTCAAACTAACCAAATTCTGAAGCATGCAAAAGTGACTCACTTGAGTCGTTCAATTCGACTATTAGCTCTCGCCCCCACTCCTAATCGAGATTGCGTATGACGCGTGTTAACCGTTGAATGGTTCTCAATGCATGTTGTTTGAATAGCGCATTCCATTTACATACACCTGCATCTTGGCATGTAATTTACATTCTGGTTAATGAAACCGAGCGCGATATATAATATGATTGTTTGTTGAACCGAAAGGTATGATGTCCCTAAGCGAAACGACGGGATGTGGGCGGTTAAGAACGTATTATATAAGGCTGTTGAAGTAGCTACATGGTCGAATTATTATCTGAGAAACCTACTACAACTCTTTGTTATTGCACTATTATTGGCGGATTACAGTAAAATGAATAATGCATGTGGAAAATGAACACACATCAGAAGAATATAAATGACGAACTCTTTGCATTAGCATTATTGCCTCTAGGTGAACACCTGCGGCAATCAAGGATAGTAGCATAGAGAGAGAAAGAGTGAGACAGCATGTGAAAATATAATATTACATAAGTGGATAATGAAGAAACTCAAGAAAAAAAAGATGAAAACCAGCAACCAAAGGATTGCCGATCCTTTGATTGACTCTTGGGTAACTGCTAAACTCGCTAGTTCGCATGCATATTTAAGACCAAAAAACTTCCTAGGAGCGTTTCTGAATGCCTGGAGACAAAGAAGCAATAAGAACCTCCTAGTTCGTTATGAAAGAAACTACAAGGACCTCTTACTTCCTTTGCTGAGGAGTCCAAATTCGCACACTTTTAGTGCATAATTTGCCACCGATCACGGGGGCACAACGGGGACCTCATTTGATCGACTTTGAAATTTAAATAGTACAGGGATGTAGCAGCTAATTAATTCTAGTTTGCGAAATTTTCAAACCTAAAAAATTGTGGGAAGCAGTTTTGGGATTATGGCTGTCTTTACTTCTTGGATCGCAACGATTCCCCTCAGCATCAAATTCGCATATTCGGAGATCCCAGAGTCAACTCAGTTTTCTTCATCAGCATCGCAAACGCGTCCAAGGGCACCCTCGCATTATATATGCTCTTTAAGTGATTTACCTTCCTGTACTTGCTGTTCAACTGCGCAACCCTCGGAACAGAAACACGGATATACTTCTGCGACCAATTCCGGCTCGTCGGAAACAAATGTTTTCTGCGCTCTAACTCTGTACCTATAAGCAATGAATCTTGAGAGGAATACTTCACGCTCTGCATTATTGCGATTGTACCAGCGAAACGGAAAAATGAAAAATGCATCAGTACAAAAGGCAAATCTTTTTCTTTTTTTTTCCGCACGGCTGAAATTGTTCGAGAACAGTCGCAAATGCGCGTTCGTTTTAAACAATTCGCTCTATTCCATGCCTTTGCATTAAATCTTTGGTTAAACCGGAAAGGTAATTTATACACAACCCAATGCATGCTATTCAAGGTGCAAGGCAATATGCAAAAAAATTTGACGAATTCAAAATATTTGGATTCGAATATTGTTTGTGGTGTGACGTGTAGTGTGTGTGTGGCGTGTGTGCCGTGGGGTGTTTGTGTGTTGTGTGTGGCGTGTGTGGTGTGTGTGGTGTGGTTTGTGGCGTGTGTGGGGCGTGTGGCGTGTGTGGTATGTGCGTGGTGTGGTGTGTGTGGTATATGTGTGGTGTGTGTGTGGTGTGGTGTGTGGCGTGTGTGGTGTCTGTACCGTGTGTATGGTGTGTGTGTGCTGTGGCGTGTGTGGTATGTGTGTGGTGTGTGCGGTGTGTTGTGTGTGTGTGCGGTGTGTGGCGTGTGTGGTGTGTGTGGCGTGGGTGTGGAGTGTGTGGTGTGTGTGTGGCGTGTGCGCGGTGTGTGTGTGTGTGAGGTGTGGTGTGTGTTGTGTGTGTGGTGTGTCTGTGTGCTGTGTGTGCGTGTGACGCGGTGTGTGTGGTGTATATGTGGTGTGTGTGGTGTGTGTGTGTGATGTGTGTGGTGTGTGTGTGTGACATGTGTGGTGTGTGTGGTGTGGTTTATGTGGTGTCTGTGGTGTGTGCGTGGTGCGTCTGTGTGTGTTGTGTGCTCCGTTACGCAAAATTGCGAAAAACGGCGAGCGGAATAGGTGTGTTTACGAAGAGAGCTCTACCCTTCACCTTCTCCGATGAGAAGTGTGGCAATATCCTCTTAAGTTCTTTCTCCTTTATTATCGTCCTTAGTGGTTTTGCTTCTTTCAATCGCTATTCGTCTTCTGCGTTGATTTCAGGAGCTTTTTGCTGTATTAGTAACAACAATAACCTTCAGTTGCAAAAAATAAATAGGAAAAGAGCATGAGAATTCAAGGAAACAATCGTATGTTTCTCGAATCACGCATCCTTGCAAAAGCAGTGCCATTTATTTTTTTAACATGAAAAGTGAGCAATAAGTAATTGGATTGTGCTTTTGATCAATTACGAGGACTGAATGCATAGGTTTGTTGAACATAGTGGTTTATCAAATATCAATGTCACATCAATATCATCCATGCTTAAAATGCTTTCCGATTCGTTGTTTTAAAGCAGTCATGCATGACAGTTCCGAATCTCATCAGCTTTGACATTGCAAACATTGAAGCATAACCGCAAGTAGCAGAAAAGCTATAGCGGGCCATAAACTGCTCGAACAAACTGTATGATAAATCGAGAAGAAAAAGTCATGAAGATATATTTTGCTTTGCATAGGATTGCGTTTCAAACAAATGAGAATGCGTGCCAGGTAGCCGGCACAATATGCTCTTTGGCAATATGCCCATTAAATCAGCAGCATTCGGAAACTGATCGCAAATGATGAAAACATAAATTTTGTCCATCCAACTGCTATTGTAGACCTTTTGTTAAAGACTTGAATTCCGGCGAACCGATGCTGTAGACTTCGTTCTCCTGTGTGCATACAATTCTATCAGCTGAATAAACACGAAAAATTTTCCGCATTTAAGGAAGTATGACCTTCGAGAGATCGATGAAATGTTTTGAAATTGGATATATATGGTGACGCAATGTTTGTATTATACTTACAAAATTTCTTAGCTTTAGCTGCAGCGATTCTAGGTTATCATGACTTCTCGACGCCTTCACGCGATTGAATTTTGCGAGAAGCCAGTTTTCGTGAAGGTTTTCGCTAAAATATGATTAAAAGTAAACGCTATCGAATGAAAAGCTAATTAACTCTTTTTCATCGCTGCACTTGGGCTTGTTGCATTTACTTAACAATACTGCGAAGTACTCAACAAGTGAAAACCCTTCAAAAGCTATAAACTCGGTGAATAAGGGCATTGAGCAAGCAAAGATCGCAAGCAATCGCACGAACATCGCATTAGACGACTGCATGGGAGCACGCTTAAATCTAGAGAAATCTGAACTGATGCAGAAGTAGATGGACTTTATATGAAATTGTAAGACACGCCATATCTGTACAGCTGCCGCAAGTGCAGATCTCAACAGAATGACTTCTCTCTTCTTATCACTTTCTCTTTTTGCTCATTTTTATTGTTCTCTTTCTCTATGTATTTCCGTCATTTTTTTCATACCCTCCCTTTTTTTCATATAAATGCAATAATCCACTATATCGACGGGGTGGAAACTTCGAGTTGACAGTTTCAGATTCGAAGAAGTGAACGACGAAAAGTAGATGAAAACTGCTCAATGCTATTCTTTCCGTATAATTTTTTTCTCGTTCCTTCACTTCAAACCCACCGCAACCAAATGGAATCCCTTCTAGTCCAAGAGGGTTTCTTAAAAGCAACGGCGTGTTGTATTCATACCCTAGCACAAAAGCACACCCAGCAAAAGTCTTATATGTTTTACACTACGAATGAGTTGAGATGAATAGAGCGCATTTGAACGGTGAAAGCATCCCAAGAAGGGCGAGTTACAAGGAATGCGTTGACATGCCTCGAGCGTGAAGACGACACTTGTCACGAAAGCCTGGTCCACATTCCATAGTAAGTTCACAGGGATTGTGCAGCAACTATCGCCACAATAGTGCGCATTTGAACGGTGAAAGCATCCCAAGAAGGGCGAGTTACAAGGAATGCGTTGACATGCCTCGAGCGTGAAGACGACACTTGTCACGAAAGCCTGGTCCACATTCCATAGTAAGTTCACAGGGATTGTGCAGCAACTATCGCCACAATATTAAAAACTAATCCAGAATATACATCGAAAGACAGGAAATGATGTGAGACGATAGAAAACGATACAAAACGATCAGAAGGGGCAGTAAATGATCAGAAGTGGGAGCAAACGATATGAATGGACTGCGCCTCTTCGTATAAGTAATCGCTTGGCAGTTTCGTATCGTTTCGTTCATTAAGCGTTGTTTTGTTTCGTTTCGCTTCGTTTCTTACGTTTTCTATACTTTCATAACGAGTCGCATCGTTTCGTATCATTTCATAACGTTCCATATCGTTTCATATCATTTCCTGTTGCTTCATGTCATTTCTTGTCATTTCATATCCTCCCCTTGTCGTTTCGCATCGTTTCATGTCGTTCCATATCCTCTCCCATCACTTCACATTGTTTCCTACCCTTTCATATCCCTTCCCGTCGCTTCCTATCGTTCTCTACCGTTTCGAATGCTTTCATGTCGTTTCGTGTTGTTTCCTGCAGTTTCATGTTCTTTTCTGTTGCTTCTTATCGTTTCTTGTCATTTCACATTCTTTCCTGCCGTTTCGTGTAACCTTCTCCCGTTGTTTCGTTTCGTTTCCTCTCGTTACATATCCTTTCTTCCCGCTTCCCATCCTTTCCGATCGTTTCGTATCGTTTTCTGCCATTTTAAATCCTTTCGTTTCGTTTCGTATTGTTTCTGGCCATTTCATAGGAATGAATGAGCATTGCAGCAATTTAATGTTTGTGTTCAGTGATTTTTCGCTCAACATGATTGGATGTTTCGCGTCACTTTGTGCTCTATGGTTCTCGTTTTATCATCGATGAATCTGCAACAATGATTAAGCATTTGTTGTGTTCTGATGAATTTACTTACAGGCTTTTAGCTGTGTACAACGTCAGATAGTGAAGAAATTTATTTTTTTGTTATGGAAATTCGTCAATTCTACTGAAGGAAACGATGGTAGGTAGCTAACTGGGAAAGGCGGAAAAAGTTATTTTACTCGGCACATTCATTATGCGGCTCTCTTCGCAATAGAAAGCACTTATCATCGACCATCGGAATCGTTCATTTGTTTCATTTCGTTTATTTCTTCTGTTATTATCACTCTACCATCACTTGCTCTTGATTGTGCACTTGTTTCTAAACATTATTGTGGTTGCCCAGATTTCTTCATTTCCTATCCATTTGCGGGTATCTCTAAGGTAATTTTACTCTGATGCATCTGTTGGACAAACAAGTTCACCGAATGTAATATACGCCCTCTCTTATGCAAGTAATCGACTATATCACTGCCTGTTTACGTTTACTGTTGCAATTCTGATCATCTCGGGATCATTTTTAGTGTGCAAGGTCATCAGCTAGGCCAGATATACACCATTTTTGGCAGCGTAACTCTTGACGTTCTGATTCTTTAAAATTTCCAGGCAATTTCCGGGTTGTTCACCATTAACGAAGAAAATGAGCAATACAGGTCACTCCAGTCCAACAGGGTGCACCCAGCCTACCTAATCGATTTTTTTTTCCGAATCTTGGGCTTAGGTACAAATTGACATGGCATAAAGAAAAGTTCCTTTTCCTTCTAGGCCTATAGAGGTTGCTTGACGGTATCCTGTACAACAAAAAGATCAGATTGGTGGCATTTCAAGAGCCTAGTGGTTCACATCTCGGCCAAATATCCACTGTCGGTTGATGTTACTATTAAAATGATGCCTTGCGCTAGTTGTAAAATGAGCCAATTCACAAAGAAAAGCCACTTACTTTAAAAGGCAGTACTGATTTATCCTTTCCAGTTATTCACATGAGACCGTACGGGGAAATTTTGCTAAAAGGGACGCCAAATTAAATCAGCGTCATTTTCTAGCCTACAACGGACCTTGGAAGAAGAGAGGTATAGACAGATTTCAATATGGTAATAGTACCCGACGGCTAGGAGGTAGTAGGGCGGTTCATTGGGCTACTAAATGCGAATAAGGTGTGATCACATCACAAAATTATCAGCTGCTCCTTTTCGACATTTAAAAAAATTCAGAAAATCTAATGCTAAGTTCTTATGCGATCAGTGCTGCAATATTCGTGTTACGCATGAAACACGACGGTCTTTTAGGTGTGAGGCAACAGAAGTACGGCGACAAGGCATCAAGATGTGATGAAAGCCTTTATTAACAAATAGTGCAAGGCTATCTTTTGTGGTTCACTAAATGGAGAAGCGCTATTCAGCCGAGAGTACTTCGTACACCTTACTAAGGCAGATTCATTGACTGAAAAAGTGGGGATGTGTAGTTTAAGTTGGGCTTGGGGCTCGAAAATTGTCCGCGGCAGTTAGCTTGATGAGCAGATGGGTGGACGAGAATCTCAGTGAAGAGATAGATGTTTGTGGGTGTTAGTCTACGTGAGTGGTTTAGGCTGGAGGCAAAGAAGAAAAAAAAAGTCTGAACAACTGATTTAGAGCATAGAGCATTAATGTATACTAAGAATGGATAGCCGGATTCAGTGGGGGGCAATAAATCACAATGCTATGTTACGGCGTCTAGGCACGACACATTTATACTGAGTGTTAAAGCTGCAGCGGCAACAGCGGTAGCCAATAGGTAGAAAGCAGAAGACATCTATTGTTACTATTTCGTTTGAACATATCGTTTGCAATCAACTGACGCATTATTCAACACAATTCGTTACGCAACACTCAAAAAAGAATAGCGCTTCGTTCAAATCTTTCTTTGTTATATTCGCACAAGAGATTTTCCTTTGTCCATTCAGCAATCATAAACGTGCCTCTTAAAATGTTGTTCTGGTTGCTGTTTTGTTGACTAAGTTTATAAGTGCTCAACATTGCAAATGTTGACCAAATTCAAGAAGAAAATCGTAACAAAAATCTAAATGAGTCTCACAGTTGATCACTCGTCAGCCTGATCACCCCTCTATGCACCTACCATTCCTTCTTGATGTCTCTCTAAGCCCCTTTGACAATGAAATTTACAGTATGATATCTTTATATTTGGCTTCATGACGAATTCTTAGACATTTCCATTTCGAGCGGTCTTCTAAAGGCGGCCAAATGGTTTTGTTTGATGCGTTATTAAGTTGCTGTTGGACACTTCTTCATTAATTTGTCGAACGATATCCTGAGTTAGACAGCCCCGTTCCATTCTCTCATTGCGTACTGATGCTAGCGTGGTTTTTGCTAAGCTCATATTAAGAGCTAAGAGGACAGCGTAAACCATTTAGTGTGATGAGTTTGCTTTTCTGCTAGCGGCGATCACTTTCTTTCAAGGAAAACCTGAAATGCGCGATATGATTGCAATTAACCGCTAATTAAGCTTTTCTGTTTGATGTCAATATTAATGAAACCCGAGACGGCAATATTTCAGCCAAAAATTTTTGTGGGATTTGAATTACACATTAAAATTTGTGGATGAAATCTTTAGGGCATTTAGGTTAGGTAGGTTACGAAGATAACCAAATATGACAGAAAATCGGTTTTTTGTTACGACCAAAATTTTCCACCAAAATTACTCGTTAAAAAAGTTCGTTTTTCCACATTTTCCGCATTTTCCACTAGTTGTGCTAGTAACGAGGCGAGAAAGGAATAATATGCACTCGGCGCCTTAAGGGCGGCTCATATGGCTAACATTGCATTTAGCACCTCATTTTGAACAACCAATAAATTGCTTCGTTTTTTGTTGACATAACAATCGTAACACACATATCGACACGTATATCGAGTTTCGCTTCGTTTTACACCAAACATTGGTCGACTTTTCATCAATGTTTACCACCATAAATTGAAGTATACGAGCCGGCATCACGTTTTTTTGTTCCTTGTGGATATATCTTCAGTTTGAAAAGTTACCTTACCGATAGTGAACGAAATTTGTGATAGTGTCTACCCGCTGACAAATCATCAAATGTTTTGTTCTTTAAATATGAGAATGATATTTTTATTCTCATTTTCGATCATTTATTTCCTGCCACAATGTTGAAGATATGTTTACAGTTTCATTTGTTAAAAATTTTTCTCCAATTTTCATCTCATTTATTTTCGGAAAGGAACTTAGAAGCACAATAGAATGAGGGATTTCAGGGAAACCTTCATACGAAAGCGTAAAACAACCATTGCGAATTGATTCAGCAAGCTTAGTTTCGACGCCAACTGTGAGTAGTAGTTATTCGTTACCTTGAGAACTCATGTGACTTCTGAACAAAAAATTTACTGTCCCAAGTTTTTTTTTCAATTTTAAATTGGATTGCGATCAAAATTGTTTCTATTGCGATAATGAGATTTGGTGAATGACTTTTTTTATAGTCGTTTTTTTTTCAGAGAGTTTTTATTCGATGAGGGCAAATTCAATTTTTGTTATTATCATCGCATTGTGACCGTTTTCTTTTGCGCTACAAGCTTGCAGCGTTTTTTCTTACGAATTCCCATAATTTATGTTATCGGCGGACTTAAGGTAGAGGTCTGTTTACTGCGAATATTGCGAAGGTAAGGGAGAGTAGGATTTGAAGGATCTCAGAGGTTCAAGCACGAAGGTAAGTAGTAACTATTGTTGCGGTGATAATTCGGAACAGGTCGCTGAATTCCATAAAGAGCGCATTTGTCAGCAATGAACAAATTTGTTGCTGCGGTTAGGGGAGAGTGAGTGCTTGGTAAGTGAAATAAAAGCTGATCACTCTCATGCAAATTTTGATTTTCATCGCTACCCAGGCACTCATGGTTCCGATGATTTCAGTTCTGATCTTAGCTAGATCATAACATTACAGTTTACGTTATTAATAGATCACAGAGAAAGAAGCTTCATGAATTAGAACTTTTGACTGCCACTTTATTTAAATTCGACAGAAGGACCTAATGCGATCACTTCCCATTACTATACCACCTTCTGGGCATTAAGATCAATGAAGACGAAAATTCTCCACCAGTAGGCTCATTGTCACTTTATTGTTTAGCAAACTTCTAGCTTCAGATGCTTTAAAAAAAATTATAATGAACCTGTTCAGGTATCAGAAATTATTTTCGCACTTTTGGTTAGCATGTGTATCTAATTTTTATCGATATCGTTTGCGCAAGCTTATTTGCTCATCACTTGTCGTGTTTAATGAATAACTAACATTGTAATGAAGTTATCTTGATATAGGAGTATTTGATGGAAATTGTTAAAGACATTTAACAGTTGAACATGCTTAAAAGTAAATAGCTGAATAAACAGCGAGCATCGGTACATGGTAAATGGAATGGAATGGAAATGGAATGGAATTATCATAAATGAAAAAAAAATGCAATTATCATTGGAATTTTGTTTGATTCCATGGACACTCTCTTTAAAGAAGCGGTGATTCACTTTATAAAGTGGAATTTTATTAGCTTATGTGTTTTTAGCATGTTAATCCTGCACTAAAAAAAAGGCGGACTTATATAGAGCAAGTGCGAATGCTTACGAGGAGGTTGGCATGGCACGCACTTTGAGGAGTTTGATTCATCACGCTGGTCGTTTCATAAATTGCTCCTGAATAACGGAAACTCACATTCCAGATGATCCAAAAACGTTCTTACGAGCTATCCACAAGAAACTCGCTTTTTTCGCTGCCGCAAAAACGCCAATTGGCCTGATGTAGGATGCATACAAATTTTTTACATCTTCAATGAGTCATGATCCCCTTCCCCCATTGGGCATGAAATGTGCTAATGGATACAAATCATGCTGCAAATTTCATAGAGTAGATTCAGTGATTACGTTGCTGAAGTTGCTTGGCAGAAAGACAGAAACACATGTGCATATATATAAACAGATATGACCTTGTTATTTTGTGTCTTGCAAATGGAAGTATACCAGGGAGCACTGTTAGGATGCTGACAGAAAATCGTTGATTAGAACCAGATGCTTATGGCAACCAAATATCGCCGACATCATAAATAAACCCGACCATAGAAATTTGCGAATGTTTCGAGGCATAATTTCGAATACAAAAGTGCAAAAATCTCCAACTAAATCAAATGCCCATTAATTAACTTCTGCCATATGCGGAAGCAAAGCTAAAGATTCCTTCAAATACGAACAAACAGCAAGCAAATGCGAGAAATCTTTTCACTGCAGGAAGAAAATCCTCAACAAAAAAAAAACGTTCTGTTTCACAAAATGCTGTGAAAAACTTTTTTTTTCAGTAATTCAGCACAGAGCGATCAAGTTGCACAGCTATTACTTGCGTACGAAGGCCCACGTAACTCTCTTTGCGTGTTAGCATTTGAATGCATGCTCCGATTCGATCCACCTCACATGCTTGCGAATAAAGGAACGCTGTAACACAAATTCCTTTGCTTCTGCACCTTTTCCATTGCATTTCTGCATGTGCCATTAGGGCAGATTCGGAAAAGGTAATGAGAAATTAGCAGAAGCTTGCATGCTTTTGCGAAGTAGATGAGAACGCCGGTCAAATGAGAAGAATTTTTCTTCTCGCATCAAATAATGTCGTTGTTGGGTTGCCTAGGGTTCTTTTGGGCTCATGCTGTTCCGTCGTAATGCTCAGGCCACCTGTATACATGGAGAGGCTTAGAGCTACAGTGTATCTTTGCTTGGAACTGTATGAATTAGGTGACACTGAAAAAGTTACTGCTTGGCTTGCTGCTTTGAATAGGAATGGTAAATTGAAGGCAAACAGATCAGCACTTCAGCTTGAACCTTGGTTGATGTATAAACATTTTCTAATAGGCTGATGCTGTGCCAACCTTAAACATATACGCGTTTCGCACATCTTCTGCCCTTCCAGTTATTTGTTGCGCCAAAAAATCTCTCTAATAAACAGAATTTTAAATTTCGGATGATAGCACTAGAGATTTGCCTGCAAGTCTTCTAACATTTAAAGAAAATCGGTGTGATTAACGTTAATTGCTTTAGTTGCTGCATTGTGCAAGTGAACGATTGTTGATCACTGCTGCAATTTGTTTCATAACGCTCTCAATTTTCTTTTTCTAACGACAAATTTACGATTACAATCAATTTTTAAATCTAGATTGTTTACAGCATAAGGTTGCATATCTTATAGAGTGCAGTGGAAAGTGCAAGATCTTTAACTGTTTATGTAAGACATGAATCCATTCGAGTATAATCCATTTGTTCCTTACCTCGCCTTTTAAGAAATTGTCACCATCAGTGATGTGAATGTTGCTATTGAATTTAAGTTTGAGCGAAAATCTGGCAGTCAACAAATACAACGTCAAGTGCAACACTTCAATAGAAGAGTGCATCACCACTTCAACGATGGCATCCAATTGGCCGTATAAAACGCTTTTGCTGAAATCGTTCTCTCAATTTTTTTAGTTTTCTTTTAGATTGATGAGATAGTTAAGAAAATCATGGAGAAACCCAAAATGGTAAGCTTTCCGGAGTTTGTTGAGTTTGTTTTACAGTCATTTTTGTCCACTCGTTAGCGTACCATACGGATGTTGATCATCATTGGTTGCTCATCGATTTCTTTTTTTTTTTTGCGGTATTTCGTTTCAATCCAGTAAACCATTCAAAACCCCTGAAACAACTTTTTCTTATCAAATAGTACACAGTTTTTTACGACCAATAACTACGCTCAAATGCAGCTTCCAGCACACAAGTTGGACTTTTACAAAAAAGAAACTGTATGAGTTGTAGGGTCCAGTGAACGAGCTTAGTTTATCACTTTGTCGAAACGGAACGAAAAATTTCCGGCTAGAAAACTCAAAGCTTTAGAAAACCGGACACGAAGAACGAGAACAGTTATGGTGTTGGACCAAATCGGTTGATCACTACCGCTCGACAAATGAGCCCACCTCAAAAAGCAATCATCGGTTTGCCAATTCAGCAGAAATGTTGTTGCATTAGTGAAGAGTTTAGTGCCTTGTTTATTGCTAATGCAATTTATTAAGCATTTCGTTGAACGGTTGCAAAAAGCGCATATTGTGTGATTCCTCCGTTCACAATATATAACTAGTTTTCGTTCGTTCAAACTTGAAACTCGCCTACCCAATCTTCATTGAAATTATAAAATTATCTAAGCGGACGAAGTTCGTATGAATGCTATACATCCGGAAAGTTTGTATTATTGCAGCGCCGATAGAATGGGTTTTTTTTAGCGTAAGGAGTGAAACATTGAAGCAAAATAAGTGCATCATAGAGTGAGTTTAATTGTTGCTGATGAGTTGTTTCGAGCTCCGGTGCACCTTGACTGTATTGTGTTAGACGACGGTCAATGACTTCAGTGATCATTATTTTGCGCACAATTCGAAGGATCCATCTTTGATAGACGGGATTTGTGACTGTTACAGCGATTGCTCCTTTCAATATTTGAAAAAAAGTGGTTCACCGTGTTAGGCGCCTGAATTTTCTTTCATCGAACTACTGAATCTGAAGAAGTCGATGAAAGAAAACTTCCGACTTTTAACGATTGGGCGCTCCTTTGAGCAGGATGCAACACTTAAATAGATTTAGGATATTCACTTAGGACTTCCTTAGAATATATTCAGAAGTATAAAAATGGCGAGGAGATTATGGAATTTCGTTGTTTATAGTAATTTGGAGAAGTTAAGAAGTCAACAAAATTCGATCACTCATCTTATCCACATTTTGGAGATTGGTGTTATCTTTAGCGCAGTTTGGCCTTTTTCTTAGTTCTCGTGATACTGCGATACCGAACCAAATTCATCCCACAAAGTACAGCTCTTACTCTAGCTGTGAACGAATCCTAATGTGTTGTTTTTATTTTCAATTAGTTTCTTTGAGTGAACTATCTGAGTAGATGATCCGCGTCTTCTAGTTTCCTGAACTGTGCATGTTAAGGTGCATTATGTCTTCATATTTTACAAACATCGACAATAATGCCTTAACTTGCAACGGATGTATGTTGAACAGCAGTATGGTAGAAAGTCACTAGTAAAACGTAAAAACCAGCACTCGATAGTTTGGGTCAAGATGAGAATTTCGAAAAATTTATAGCATAATAAAGTCAATGATTTGAAAGGTAAATGATAAATATATGCCATGCCAAGTTATATTTTCCACTTTTATTAGTCATTCGAGCTTCCGGTTGAAATCTAGTTTTGGTTCTAGTCCAATTATCCATCGTATGAAAGAAATGCGAGCGACCAACAATGCAACAACCTTGAATCGACAACCGTTTCGATTGACTTCTACGAAGTTTTGATATTTTCAACGCTCCGTGCTACGACTCGATTGTGTATCTACTGATTCTGCTTGTCTTCGTGATACTATGATGTGGGTGTCTTTCCAGGAGCGCGAGGCGGTATCTTTTTGCTATAAAAAATCTCCGTGCTAAACGGAATCTTAGCTGTGCCAATAAATCGAAATCCGTTTAAGAAAGGAACTCGCTAAATTTAATCGTTCCGAAATTTGCTTGCAATTTTGCAAAACGCTCTCTAATCTAAGTAAATTTTTCAGCTATTTGATGCACACCATCTTGGGAGCCTCCATCGAAAGAGTTGTTGGCCATCCTCTTCGAAATGTCGATTTTAAGAAAAGAGAGAATTTACCAAAATAATGAAAGAGGTGCCACAAATATTAAATATTTAATGCGTCTGATCTAATTCTTTTGAACATTTTCCCAGCAATATACCAATTTACTATTTTCAGTATCCTTTTTGTTTCGTTGTGGAGCACTTGCTTTCTTCACGGTTCGTTGCAGCAGCAACAACTAAACTATATACCTCAAATTCGTCGACAGTACGCACATGAAACAGCCATTGAATTGCTCCTTCGTTATCGGTGATTGCTATTTTTTTCGAATAGCCAACCCCCATACGGCATGCTTCACACCAAAGATTGCTATGAGCTTTTCTTTGCCTTGCTCATGTTCATTTTAACTTCACTGTTATTACGAGTGAATGCTTTGTAAGTGTTCTTTGCGCCAACCATATTCATGTTCAGGCAATGCCACTGGTCCTCCCTGAAATGAAGAGGGGAGGAGGACTGGGAGGCGCAAAGGGACGGTGGGAACCCCTCGCCTACAAGGGTGCTCGACTCGACTCCCCCCCCCTTCCACTATAAATCTGCAAATCCTTTTCTAGTTCCGTAAATCCGTAAATCCTTGTCTACTTTAGTGTACTCTCAGCACATGTGACCAAACCACATTGTGGGAGTGATATCCATGTGTAAGCGGTATCATATTGTAATTCACTCCCACAAGAAAGCAAAAGAGAATTTCGAGCAAATACTATGCTAGAGTGCCTTTGAATGGAGACGTGAACTAAAAGATGATGATATATGGTAGGCGTTCAAAGATAAGATCATAGTTAACAAATTTGGTTTTTCGAGAATTTTAAAATCTGCTCATAAAGCGCCATCCAGCTCACTCAACATTGCATGCATTCCCTGATAACGAACATCGAATTCCGTTCGCATTAAATTCTTTTCGTTCGTTCACAAACCTAGAAAATGTATCACTTGTCACGCAAGCATCATTGGACGCATGCAAAAACCGTTTAAACGCTTTCGTGTAATAAATAATAAAATTCATTTTTAAGCGTGTACCATACTTGATAAAAACAATTGTTCTAACTATGGATAATTTACACCTGCCATAGTTTAACAATAGCTGACTGCTTAAATTATAAGATCAGCGCTTTCAAATCTAACACATCTAATTCACTCACTATCAAGTCTTACAAAAGACAGCTGAAAACAGATTCGCTTCTGTAATCGTATAGCAGCAGCATAATATGGAATCATATGCTAGCAGCATAATATACGGCACAGTACTCAAGATGGAACAGCGATGCTAGTAAAACTTTTATATACGCCTTCGAAAATACAGCACAACTTGTTAAGAGGCATTTGAGCTAACGCAATGTTTTCCCCGATTTATATCGAGCAAGCTTCTCTGTGGCTTTTTTCCCTTGTATTGGAACCTGGCCATCTATGAAATGGAAACCGTTACGCGACTTCCATTTACGATTGCCCAAGGCTGCTACTTGGAACAGGCTCATTTTCGTTTTTTTTTAATCATAACTTAGTGTGCTTTGTGCGGGGTTTGTTTATGCATGTTCCTTGAACATGCAACAGTTTTAGCTCATCGAAGCTGTACCTACAACAATTAATTTCATGTGCCATATTTCTTGTAATATCTGCGCCCACTCCCAAATAGAAGCCACCTGCCACCTTTCAAATACATGTTCCTTCCCAAATACGAGCCACCTCCTTCATGAGACACACATTTATAAGCCCTTAAAAATGATAGTTGATAGAAAAGTCGAAACACCAAGCAGTAACATTCAGCTACAATGATCTTCACCGTACTGCCACGCAAGCGTACGGTGTGTGCTGATCCGTATAAATAATGAACAAGCTGGGCAAATGAGAGCCGCAATAATTGTTCCACCTCATCAGACTAGAAGCTGCTTATCGGTCAAAAAAAAGTGTTCCACAAGAACGAGGAAAACGGGAAATCCCGAAGCTTGCGCAAAATTAAATACGCTTGATTCATTAGTATGAAATGATATGCTGAAATTGTTGCTCTGTCTAATTACGGATCTTTAAAGTGTTTGAAATGAGATAATAGTTGGATGAATCGATCAAGTGATAGTCGTTCAAGTACGATAGAAAATCGATGAGAAACATTCTACTAGATGATTCATTCCCATGATATGAAGCGTTGCTGTTTTCCCTTTTGCGATGAGCATTCCCATTTCGAGCATGTTATCAACATAAATTTCGCCCATATAGCTTGAAAAAAAAGTGCTATAGCAGAGCAAGAAAAAGCATATCGTTCACCGTGTATCGACGCCTGCAACAATGATAATTCGCATCAGTGGAGATTTTGTGCTCGAAAATTTAAATATGATAGCAAAGAACTGCTAAATATAAAGGCAGAAGATAATTTGCAACATCCGGACTTCTCTTGAAAATTTACTTTTATTCCTTTGTTGATTTATTTTTAAAGTGCAAATACAAATCAAATTCTGATATATCAAATTTCTGATAATTGTTTTCTTTCACTTCTACACTTGCGCGCCTTTGCAGTTAGTTGATCGAATTGGTTCGCTTAAACGTCGGGTGGTATGTTTGAATTTCAGAAACTAAAAGAATGGTAGGTATGCTATTCTGAATTTATTGAGCTATGGTCGCTTTTCATTGTGAATTCTCGGCGTAACTGAGTGATCTGTATTTGGTTGGTTGTTCCAGCTGGTTGCAGTTGGTAGATAATGATTCAAAATCTTAACATTAAAAATCTGGAATATTTTGAAATGTATATCATGCAAATATTCTGTTCTGAGACTGCGGTTCGCCACTTACATGTCTTGATCACTTAATTAGCATCTAATGTGTATGTCGAAGGTCAGTGGCTTATGTCGGTGCGATGGCTAGGCAAAACGCCATTGCAAATAGTAATTTTGTTGGTAGGCAACGTTTACTCGGCGATGGAAATCCCATTTCAAATGAAATTAATTTTTCTAATTAGGCAATTGCGCTAAAGGATGTGTAACCGCGAGCCATCTCAATGAGGGGAAAGTTATCCATTCCGTAGACGACCTTCTTATGCGAAGGTTGAAAAAATCTTGATGGTGAGGAAGAAGAGCTGCAAATTAGTGTGCCGCAGAGAGACAATTTTCGGTAGGCAAAGGGAGGCGATTCCACAAAAAACTGGGAGCGTTCTGAAGCAAGAGGGTGTGATCGGAGGAGAGCAACCGGACCGGGAAGGGCCTAACAAAAAAGTCGAGGGTGTGAATTGCCAATGGACCAGTTGAGGTGTCATTAACTGTGCAGAAGTGGGGGGAACTCAATGCTCATAGCATAGTAGTGTGAAACACAATTGTTGTGAAAATTAGTTTGGTCAACTCTGCGCTTCTAAACGTCATTAGTTTTCTTTTTCTTTTTTAACCATCAAGAACTGTTCTATAAAGAAGTGTATGCTTCGTAATTAAAACATTTAAAGAAGACGAGCTTATCATTGACCTTAAGAGAAGATAAGCTCCTGCTGATGAAATGGAAGATGAAGCTTACCTCTTTATCCAGCAAATAAATGAGTGATTCATGCATGCTGGATTCTAGTCAAGACTGAAAATGAACTTCCATAGTACACGCGTGCATCAGACGCACCTTTCCAAAACTGCGAACGTGCAGGCTGACGCAAAAGTGGGTTAATGATACTCATATAGCAAAAAGTGGGATATCTTGGAGTTTAACGGAAAGCGAATCGCTTATCTGAATGTATATGATCACTTGTCTGAAACCCTA
>JPKZ01022847.1:121367-143039 GCA_000803305.1 Toxocara canis
TGTAGTAACATTTGTACGTGTTTAACGCCACGCCCCAGCTGCACCATTGCGTGGCCCACCACCTCTATGTAAGAGCTGTCCATCGGTGTTTCTGAACACCGCGCAAGTGTTAACCCTCAGAATTGACCGACCACTCGGACCGCCTTCCTTCGTTCGATTATTCATAATGTTGCGCTGTGCATTCTTTGGCCTTCCAATAGCTTTTAGGTGCGTGCACGGCTGGCTGCATAATCGCGCCACGGTGCTCTCTGATATGTGGTACAGTGGGAATATTTTTTTAGAGTTTAAGATCATGCGGCGAATCGATTTTTCTGAGTGATTTTAAAATATTTCCGCCTTTTCGATGCATTTAAGTCTTACCTGTTAGGTAAAAACAAAATCGCTTTATCGTGCGAATAAACGAAAGGAAATATGGGCTTCGATTTTTCATTGTGGAAAATCGAAAGCTAAATTGTTTGCTTCAGAAGTCGCTGCGCTAATGGCTTCACGAGGTTGTGTTGAGGCCGCTCGGAACCATTAGTTTGGCCGTATCATGATTTTCCATAAATATGGACAGCATTCGTTCATATCATTTATTTTCTTCTATCTTATCATTCGATTTAAACTAGCACTGTTTTGAGAAGAGGAATACAATACCGTTTTCGCCTGTTGTAAGGATTCTAGCTGATGCAAATGTTGTTTATCATTGTTTTAGCCTTTAAAGATTCATCTAAGAAACTTTCGGTAGCTATATTTGATTAGACGTAATCGTTTCTGAGAGATTTCTTACGCTCCGATTCTATTTGGTGGTGCTATCACATTTCGTAAAGAGGAAAATTTTAAGGTTGATCAAAAATACGCCGTTTGTCAAGTTTAAAAAAAAATGGGTGTATCCGGCTTACGGAATACGCGGGTTGCAAGGGCAAACCGATTTGAAGAATTTTCTTCACATATAACACAATCAGTACCACTTCCGCGCATGTCGTTTAACGTAGTGTTCTCTGTAGTGAATAAGATGACCCAATATCTATTTTTATGGAAGTTCAGGCAGTTGTCAAATTCAGGCTATTATCTTTCAGGTGAACATATATTTTGTTTGCCTTGCCCATGGGCAATCCGGGATATCTGTTTTGCTAGCATGCCGAATGGTTGCATTCGATACAACCTCAATCTCGGCAGCGTCAGCTTCCCAACAGTGCTAGCTTCTTCGTTGCTTAGTTTAATGCGTACTCTCGCCGATAATTTATCGATAATGATGAAGCTTTTCTTATCATGAAGCCGTTGTAGAAAGGTTGAGGTCACTGTAGGCTTAGAGGTAATTTTATAACGAAAAAACAGGATCGGGGAACGTTGAAGTATCTCAGCTTGCTGATCCATTCTGTTATCGAGATCGATCTAGGCGTATTTTATGAAAAGCTATGTTCGCTGAGTTGCAGCATACGTCATGTGCTTACTTTTTCTCAATGCTTTCTTGCCTCTGTCTTTTTCTTCTATGTACTTATCAACCTGAATATATTCTACCCACATCTATGCAAGGTGTTCACTAATGAAATGTCCCAGCAATTCATGTTCATTTGACATCTCAAAATTATCATAACGGCTTTACATTGGAGTGTTGCTGTGTGGAATCCACCTAGATGCACTTTGTCTTGTTTCTTTACATTTTTTATGACTTTTTTTTACTTCCAAAAATTGTTGTGCTCTTCTCTCTATTATAAGGTGTATACAATTCTAAAGCAGTATAATTGAGCAAAAAATGATGAGAAAGGAAATTGAACGTTTTGTTTGTGTTTACAGAGTCGGACGATGACTAAATAGAAACGCTGCCTTTAGTTTGCTCAGAATTTCAGAATTCTCTTACAAATATAGTCAAAATATACGAACAAAAACGGTCTACGAATTACTCACTTTAATAAAATTCAATGAAATTTAACCGGCAATTAACAAAAGTGATTGAATAATATCGATATTTGACCTTAAAAGATTTGTTGATGATCAGTGTTCAGTAATACACTGCATCGATGTTCCAACAAAGTTACAACGAATTTTTTACGGCATAAAATTTTCGAGCAATCAAATTCACATTGAAGTATGGGTTTATTCGTTACAGAAGAATGTACCTAATTTGGCGGTAATATATTTGGCCCTTAGCAGGTATATTTAAACGATTTATAACAGAAAGCGATGTTCTCGACAAGTATCACCAATAGATATCTTGTGTCTCTGTAGCACACGATTTGGAAAATTTTCAAGACACTTGTGTTGAGAGTGTTTTCATTCATAAAGTCAAACCCAAAGGCTCCCTCCTTTCGAAGTCATCAAGTTTTCCAATCTTTTATGTAGCGAAATGACTCTGATATTCAATTGATTATGAAGTGATATAATATGTTAGCGAGCTTTGCTTATAACGAATTTACACAGTCAACTTCCCGCACTGAAATCTTCCTGTTTTTCTTTAGTAATCATATTGTGTTTAGTATCAATAAATTACGGGAATCTGAGAGCAATCCCTTAGTTAATGTGGTATGCAAAAATGATATTCTGTCGTGATAGTGGTTGTTTTTCAAGAGTGTTGTTTACAGCAGCGGCTAATAGACGGCTATAAAGATTCGTAGAGAAATGATGAGTGTTTCGTGGTTTCGGGGCCGGTCACTCAAGGACAGGTGTTGTACTAGTTTAGAGATGCTAAGAGAAGAAGCGAAAGATAAGCCAAACGCTCGCCCCTACTGCTTCGATCGCATATGTATAAAAGCCACTATGAATGCTTTATTTTCTCATATTTCATCATATAAGCTATGCGAGGAGATAAGTCAACAAGATCACCATAGAGCTGCGCTAAAACTGTAATATCTGTAAAAGAAAAGAAAAAGAAGAAGAAACGATAACCATTCATTCACCTAAGCAGTGAAGTCAAATTGGTCTTACTCAATACTTTTTGTAGTTAAAAGACCAATAAATAATCTTCATTCATGTTGTATGCCAGAAATCGTGAAGGTTGCGCTTATTACAGCAATTGAATGTTTAACACTCTAGCTATGCTTTATCCCTCCCGCTGTTGCCAATTGCTGCAAGCATGACAATCGTAGCGAAGCTATGCAGCAAATTAGACCCAAACACAATTGCAGTTGTAGTCTGCAGCCATTTTGCGTCTAAGCACTCTTTCATTCGTCTTGTTAAAATTTTTCAGAAACAATGATCTAGGTTTGTTCGAAATGCCCTCGAGAGCAAGTGAGCCTTTTGGATCTTCATCATGGTTGCCTTTTTCAGCGTACAACTTCATTTGACTTTTCTGTTCGTCGACCGTCGACTGAACTCGTTTTTTACATCAAAGCGATTGCCTTTTTTTTTTTCACGAACGCATCTAGTTGTTCTTTTGTCACAAATTGCCGACAGGTATATACTTGCAAATTTCTAAGTCATTTTTTAGTGACGTACAACTCTTTTTTGTTCGAATAAGCTGTACAGTGGTCTGGACAGATTACTCTAGGAATCAAAAATTGTCTTTCTTATTGTCTTCAGCTTGCATAGTTTTTCGGATCTGCATAACCAGAACGAATAAACGTGAACGTAGTTCTCCTCTTATGTTCTACATCTTCTTATTTATGGCATAAGGTGTCAAAACGTCGGCGAGATTGTCGATGCAATTGCGGGGTCGGTGTTTGTCAGCAGCAGCGACTTTTAATACGTACATTAAGGCTGAAATTGTAAATAAACAAAAGGAATTAATACTGAGTGATGTGTGCAGCTAACAGCTTATGTCAACCTGATCAAAGTTTCGATCAATCGCTTCTTGCCTGAGCTACTGCAAATACTGTTCTTCTATTCATTCACTCTACAGTGGTTCTACGTGGGGAGTTGCTATCGACGTTGGCGCATGGTATCGTCATTTTGGCTTGATCTTTTCGGACTGCTATGGTCTTTTGATAGTCACACTAAAAAAGAAGACAAATAGAGCAAAAAATTTGTCAAGCAGATATGATATTCCCTCCTTAAACGCTTCGCGCATCAAGAGAAGAAGCAAAACAAAAGGAAGCGTAATTGGCTTGCAAAGAATCGAATTGACTTTCGGAGCGTTAAAGTGTACGTCTTTATTAAAATTGTCATAATGAAGTCACATATGTCACCGAATGGTTGATGATAATTGTTCGCATCTAAAAGAGTTAATTTCTTGCAGGTTCGTGCATCATTTTTGTGAGAATGTTAGTATGCTTAGGCGAAAAATATTGCCTAGAATTTCCTTCTTTTTCTTTTCGAAGGTTTGCTATTGAATGTTCAAAGTGTGCATAATAGACTATTATCTTTGCCGAGAACTAGAAGTGAATATGGCAAAAAGTTACTCCTCAACTCGACATTCTTTCTTTCTTACCACTTTGTTCCAAAATGTCGTCTTAAATTTGTCAAGAAAGACTACTCGCTTTCTTAGTTTTAACCAATTGATTTTTATTCGGTATTTTTGTTTGCAGCCGCTATAGGTGAAACGATCTCGCGTTGCTTTCTTCATTTTCCTTATTCTCATGTTTTTGCCTTCTTAATCAGACACGTTCATCATCGAGCAATTTCATCGTTAAAAATTTTGAACATTCGCTCTTAACGGTTCACACTATTGTCTATGATCTGTTTGTTTAGCTGTCCTAGAATTGCAGAGAATCGTAAATGGCAAATGCATGCCCTATGTTTATGTAGACTGTGCAGGTCTTATAAGTGTTGATTCGCTTCTGCATCGCCCCTCAAGGCAAGTGTTCATCTATGTCAATTCACCGATCAAACGTCTTATGTTCTTTCCATTTGTTATTGCCTCTGATTTTCAGCCCGTCTCAGATACTTGGCTTTACTGAATTTGATGATACTCTTCCGGAGTGTTGTCGTTTCTTGATGACAGTTTTAGTCGTTAGTGCTTTAGCTGTATTCGAATGCCTATAGAGAAACGAGTGTAATCGATTTATCGTTTTCGTTCACAAATATATTTCAGGTTATTGGATGGAATCCAACGCTATGTGCTAACTGGTTCGATAACCATCTACAGACGCTTTTTGAAGCGAAGGCATATAAGTGCGGGAGGACGGTGATCTACAAAGATATTAAGCCGTATGAGCAGAAGATACGAAACGCCGATTTTAAGACAAACATTGTCACTGCATTGCTCATCTTTATAATTGCTCTATATCCATTAGCTTCATGGCCACTAACTGAAATTTTCGTTATTTGAGGCGCTCTTTCTAAATATTTGCTTTCAAGAATATTCTCTGTTTCTACTTAGATATGCTTCAGAAAAATGTTCTTTTCGACAAACCAATGGAACGTGGCAAGCGACTTGAGGAGTTCAGGAGGCAATAATGTTTGGCAGGTAATTAATTAGCTGAACGCTGCCTGCAGTTTTGTACTAGAGCACAATTTTGAGGGAATAATCAATGATTGTTGATGGTCATCCGTCTGGCGCCATAAATCACAATTTAGCCGCTTTTGGTGCTAGCTGGAGAAACATCGTTTTCATATTTGCCACTGTCACGGCTCCCATAATTGATCATCCATCGCTACTGACTGCTTCCATTCGTCTGCAATTTTTTTCGTCATCGACCGGTCGACCGGCCTAAGTGTTCCTTTCTGGGGTTCTCTTCAGCTGATCGCTGACTGTCAGCTATATTTGCTACGCTCAATGCATATGACACATGCACTGTGACTTCTTGCGCAATGTTTGCCAATTACATTTCCCATTGGGCGATGTGGGGACTGTTTTTCATTTGTGCGGATCGCCAACCACACCTCGTCTAAGGGTCGCTCGGTATTTCTAATTCTGCAACTGCCCACAATAAGTACGATAAGCGTACAACGAACGCTACGGTACCTGAGTTCTATTCAGCAGTGATACGCAACGCCGAAGCTGAACATCATCTAAACGGCATGGCCGTTGAACATTTTCGATTCGAGGGATGGATGCAAGTTTGCGGTTAGTGACTTTTGCACATTTCATGATCTGGAATGATGCAGAGCACATATGATACAGGCATCAAGCTCTGATTTATGCAAGAAGAATCTTTTTCTGAAAATGCAGTTTTCGTTTTGTTTTGCTTTTCTTTTCTAAATTTTGTTTTGCGAATTCGGCAATCCTAATTTTTTCCCTCTATGGGTTTCCTGCTTTCAAATTATGATATTTTAACAGAACTTTTCTCTCGACTTCTACTTTTTTTTCTCTCGAAATGTTCCGCCCGGAAGGACGCGAACGTGAATCCTTCGGCCAAGAATAGAGGGTCTGTATTCGTCGTGCTCTTCAAGTGCGTCGTTACTATTTTTTCGTTTGAGTGGTTTTATTTGTATTGCATTAAGATGTGCTAACCAAAGGAATGTTACTTGCATGATGCGTGTCCCAAGTGAGCTAGTTATGGCTTATACGAACGCTGAGCACGGCGATTAGCCTTTGCGTTGATGTTCAAGCATTGATAAGTACTTGATAACTTGATAAGCCTGCATAATTCGTGATAAAAACGTAATTCCTGCCATTCGTCGATATACTTACAAATAAACTGAAGATTACCGGGTTCCATCGGTGGCAGACGAGAGTCTCACCGACTGAAAGTTTTTTCCTCGGTATTCCTGCTCATATCGGCTGTACCCCCTTCAGCTGCCATGCAAGATTGTGCCTTTGTGCGTGAAATAATTGGAGGAGTTTAGAGCTGGTTTGGAGTTGATAACGGCAGAAATAGCATATGAGAGGATATTAGAGTTGGAGGGGTTTAGTCTTTCACGTGGGAACAACGCATACGGTGAGCTTTTAACTGAATTTTCTATAAAGAATAAAATTTTCTATATAATTTCCTTCCCATTCGTGAATGCCGATTTCCCCGTTGGAATGTTTTTCCACCGGGATGTCAGTCTAAAATCGCTGTACTAATCGCGTTCAGTTATTTCGAATTCGGTTCACGCCACTAGAGAAGCTGATCTCCTTTCCGTTCGCTCATCGCCAGTCGAATGCACACTTCCATTCAATTATTGGTGAATGGTATCATTATAACTAAACGGTACTTATATTCGCTTAAAAAATCTTTCGGTCGCTTTGCAAAAGTCTAGGTGTACCGGTTTTCATAGTTGCATCGCTAGCTGCTTGAATATTTGACTGGATGACAGGTTTCTCAAAATATTTTTCTGTACGGTCATTCTTATGATCACAAATTTTAAGACTTTGCTTCACTCTTATGCAATTAAGATCGATGCAATAGACAGATATACTGCAATGCAATCTTCAGTGATCTTGTCATTTTGCATATCGAAAGAATATTGCAAGAATTCATAGCAAACTGAAAACGCGAGATAGTTTTCAGTTCATATCGTTTAGTTATATGTACGTACGCAAGCGTCTCTTGATTCGTTATATGGGTGGAATATAGCCATAAGTCAAGATCTTTTAGCCAGCATTCTCTTAGATAAGCCGGCTAAATAATCGCTTAGCGGTTTTGTGAGAAAAAAAAGTGTCGTATTGGAGCGCTTCCTCAAGAAATCTTTCAGGAAATGAAAAAAGGAGTCGAGAATTGGACCTTTAGGTCACTTGTTCGTGATATGTTTTCTTAACTTGTTTTTTTGTTCTTTTGAAAACTTTTTTTCTGAAACATATTTCCTAAAGCTTCGACCATTTTAAGTTTAAAGGTTCGTTTCGACGGTAACTGCGATCGTTTTCACGCGTCAAGATTGCCACTTTCTCGAATGTAAGTAATTAAGTTTAGCAATTTAAATGGTTTATGAAAAATGTTTTTCGAAACTAAACCTTTGTTTTCTTCTAGCGATCAAATAATAGATGATAGGTATTCAATATTACTCGAATACATACAATTGATGAGCATAGGTTAAGCACTCTTCCAAGTCTAATTTGCGCCATTCGAAAAGACTTTTTGTTACGCACGAAGCGTTCATCATAGGTATAAGAGCGCAATATAAATGGGGTATTTTAATAACAAAAAACGAGCGCAAATGTCTGCATTCCCTTTTGTGGATCATTGAATGTGGACGAACAATGCTGCTCATCGTTTATAGCTGAAAATGAATTATACTACTCATTGGTTCGATGTATTAAAATGCAATGGCCGAACTGATAGCATATCCGAATATTCCCGCATTAGCATCATTGTTGGTCTAGGCTAATATTTTATAAATATTCTTTACGTTGGTGTAATATTCCCAGTAAATAGGCTTAAAGCACTGGTGGTACTATTATGCGTTATTTATTAGCGCATAACAGTTTTTATAAATCGTTTTCCCAAGTTATGAATTTTAAATGCTCATTTTTTTTAAATTTTTAATTTTCTTATCATATATCATTCAAGTATTTAGTAAGCCATATTTCTGAGCCTACCAAGAATTCACGTAACATTGCGGCCATGAAAAGAAGTTGTTAGGATCACTTGTTATTGTCACTTGTTTTAGTTTTAGAAATCTTTTCATCAAACAGCGTATACGCTCATTATTTTTGAAAGACAGTCATTGATGGCTGTTTCACAAGACAGCTTTATTGGGAACTGTTTGATCAGATGAAGTGAAACGACTGATATCAGCTATAACCTGGAATAAATACCTTCCTCGATATATTGAACCAATTATACGGTTTCTTTTAGAACTTTTCAAATTTTGGCTTAACCCTTGTTCAGGGTAATGTGTTCAACCAAGCACGAAATTCGCTTTCGTTCAGAACATAGGAAAATTCAATTAGCCGCGAGTAATTTGTTGTTTGTATTCGCGCAAAGTCTTGACGACTTAAGATGTTTTGCGAGGCGGTAGCAGCTCGCAGCAGCAAATAGGGCGTAGTAACGAGGCAGTGAAGCGAGCAAAGCGATGTGAGGGCGGTCAGGTATTATTCGTTGCTGTCTTCACACTCAGTCACCCTATGTACACATTATTATTGAATCAAATTGTTCGACGCTGAGTTTTGAGCTCAAATTAACAAACGCTGATTCCGGGTAGCGTAAGCTGTACTTGATCGATACAAGCAAGGTTTTACCAAACACAAACAATGCAACAAGGCACAGCTATAGGCAACTGAAGCTTCAGTGTGATACATGCGGTGCAAATCAACAACCAACTCGCCATTCTATTTTTTTTTACTACGCTTCAAGAGATCAAATTTTGTTGGTGGGCACATTGATGGTGTTGCATGAAGTGAACGAGCATCCATTAGGTGGATGAACGGAGGTAGATGAGCGTGCAGAGAATTTGACAACTTATTCGCATACAAGGTCAGCTGGTGAGAAATTTCCGCTACAATTCCCAGTTATTCCATTATGCCGCATCGCGTTGTTGCTAGAAAATTTCGACTGTAACAGACAATAAGCTAAGCTAAACAAAGAACACTGTTCCAAAAGAAAAGGATCGCATAAGGATAATTTCTTAACAGTTTCCTCAATCGCCTATAGTAGAAGCGTATGGTTCGTTGTCGAAGAGCAAACGTCTTCTAATGTTATTACAGTTGATTTTAGGAAAAGAATTCGCATCGGAAGGTCATACAATTTTGTCTTAGAACATTATTGAAACAAATTTCTTACTCCGACAATAACTTAAAAATCAATTACAAATTATTGTGATCATGAAAGGTGACAAACGACTGGCAAAAAAAAGGTGTTGAAAATCGCGGATGGCCATTTTGGAAATTGGTCAATTCAATAAAAAATAATGGCATGAATTGAAAATGTTGCACCTTAAAATTAAAAGGGAATGGACAAAAAGCGTGTCATGCAAAGAAAATTAGAACAACCCATTCACTAGGAGCGTAATCACTGACAGCCAAATTGAGTAGAAACGAAATAAAGAAAACCATGGCCTCTTCGATTGTATTCATAGAAACTAATTTGAACGAACTTGCTTGCCATCATGAATATCGCTCAGAAGCATGAACTTTAACGATTTCGCTCATAACTGCAACCGAAACAACATCATCTTCGTGAGCGTACGAATTACGCAAAGATTGTCTAATTTCGTCTTCAGAAAAAGTAGCACTCCTACACTAGATGTCGTCACATAGTGCTAACACTGTTTAATTGCTTTCCACTGGTTTCAACCTCTTAAAACGTTCATCGTTATTCGTGCTTTTGCAATGATCGCGTTGCGATGGTGAATTAGGGCAATTTCACTTGTAACGATAGCATGGAATTTGCCTAAGCAAGGCGAGAATATTTCTCGTTCTTTTCTCTTCCTCATTCGTTTTTTTTTCTTTTTCTAATGCATCAACTAAACCTGAAACGTGTGTACTGACTTCAATCATACTTTGTGTTGCTGTTGCGCTAAACAAAAATGTAATCTCCATCTTATTTTCTCCAAGTAAACAGGATGAAGTATTTGGTGAGTGAAGCTGCTTACTCGTTAAAAGGATGTTTAGGTAAATAAGCTTAAAACCTATGGTGGAAAAACGTTTGACACCATGGTCTACGGGACCATTATCGAGGGGATGTCATCAAGTGCTCATTTGCGTTCAGCGGGTATAGCGATCTTAAGCAATTAGTCGACTATTACACTAGGGCCTGTTCCAGCTGGATTGCCATGTGTGGGATTCCACCCTTTCAGGGAATCGTTTCCCGATTTTTTTGTCGAAATTCCCACCATCCAAGCCCCCATCTCTCCGCCTTCTTCGCCAACGGCCAAAGTGCTCCCTGATGGCCGATTTTTCTTGAAGTCCTTCGCTTTCCGATGGAGCCTTCCGACAGAGAAACATATGTTTGACCAACATTCCTCCTCCCCCTTCCATATCCGTACACAGATTGTCACATGGAAGTTTCCTTGCGGGGCCATTCCTCAGCTTTTTATTTTTCGTCGATGTCTCTTGGGGTCACGTGTTCCTACTCCTCCAAAAGGGGTCTCTTCCTTCCTTCCAACGACTCGTTCGTCGACTTCTTCATCAAAGTAGGCCGTCGATGAGGTGGCCACCCGACATGGCTCTCCGACAAAATCGCTTACAGCAAAACACATCTCAGCCTATAGCTGTGTGGCACCAACGTTAGAACACTTTTGCCACAATCTTTCCTGCTTCATAGGTTCCTATGTGGAGGATGTTTTAGATTTCGCAGTATCGAAAAAAGAGATGAATGACTCAACAAATTCACTAAAAATCAAGTAGGAGTCGAGTTGTTGGGTGGCAAAGGCGTTGAAGGGAAATTGCTAAGGCGGCGGAAACGTTCCGGCGAAACGAAGCTGAACGATTTCGTCAACGCCACAAAGAAAGCGATAAATGCCGTTGCGTTGCGTCAATGCCAATAATCGACGAATGCAAACATGCATATAGACAATGTTTAATGTCACGTTGTTATCGCAGTTAAAGCCGAATCCATGTTTGTGAACGATGGCTGGTTTCACGATGCTTATAGGTCAACAAAAGAAAAGAATATAGAAAATTGAATCGTAACCACAAAAAAAAACCGCATAAAATATGCTTGCAATGTTGATTGAAAAACGCGCTAATTTTTGTTATCTCCTTTTCACATCATGCGGAGATACTCAAGGTTGTGTTTCAGTTAGAATGCGCACTTAGTGACCCAAACGTCACAAACTTTACCACTTCTGTTTCTCCGCAACTAACACAATTTGTATGTCATTCGGAATTCTTGCAAAAAATCTTGACAAGTTGAGCAATGACAATTTTTAAAATTTTGGTTTTGATTAGATTCTCATAATTTGATTTTCACTGAAGGCGCAATTTCGAATATAGTGCATTCTTCGAAATGTTCACACGACCTGAATTTCTCACATGTACGATTGTTCGATTCAGGAATCCAGAAACTTTATGAATCGTTTCGCTATGTGCATTATCTTTGTTCAGTAACACTTGGACCTCTTTTAGGCGAAATCAATAGTATTCAAATCGCAGTAAGATTCTGATAGTAATAATAATGATGAATTGACGGCAATCATTTCATGTGTTAATTATATCATCCTATAAAATTTAGTCGTAACTCTTACTTTGTAGAAGCTTTTCACCCATAAACATCGTCTTCAATCACTTACTTCATAAGTGGAACATCAGTTTACTTTCTTGCGAGCAATCATAGTTCGATTACCTAGTAATTTGCAATTGCCTCAGTGTTGGGAGTGCAACGTTAAGTTACTGTGAAATAACTTTTGAACTCTTTTCCTAACGAGAATGCAACAAGTGCCGTGCTTCTTCTATTAGAGGTCCTACGATAGAATATATTGTTACCGTAAACGGTAATTACATTATGTGATCATTTCGGGATTATGGTTAAAGTTTTTTGCTATTCTGGAAAAAAACGATCAAGATATGCGTTGATTTCAGATTCTGTTTCAACGGGTCGCGAATTCTGAGCATATAAACAGCTTCCAGTTACTAGGTGCTAGAAACTCAAATGAGTTTATCGGCATGTCATGTCGCTGCAACATAACAAAAGATGGCTAATTGGAAGCCATATCGAACGTTGGAGATGCTTTGAAAAAAAACCATGCCTAATACGATTTTTTGAAAACTTTTAGCATTCCAATGAAAACAAGGAGGCTTATTAGCTCATGCATTTTTCAAATGTTGTTAGAGTTCATGATCGCGTAGAGAAATCTGCTAGAGGCAAATTGCGAAGGGATACTTTTGCCTGCTTTAATAAACGTTATCTTTGCGCGAAAATTCCCCAAAAAAAACATTGCAATTTTAGAGAAATAAGTTGATCTATCTTTCATTGCTCCTTTTCCTCAGCTGTTTGTTACAATTTCTAAAATTCTTCAGAAAGTTACGTGAAATTCAGTCTGTTTCATTAATTTATCTTTAGATCCATGCTTATCTTAGTTTATCAACTTTGCGATTCCCTTTTATCAGCTACATAAACTGCTGATCGAACACAACGAAACCAAGCCTTTTTTACACGGCGGAGCACTAATTTCCTCTTCAACTTTTTGGTTTTCTGCGATTGGTTCAAACAATTGAATCAAGCCTGATTATTTTCAAACTGTTAATTTTTTCCCCATTGCAAAATGTGAGGAGTCTCTTAAATCAAAGTTGCCATGTGCAACTAAATTAAAGAAGCCGTTATCAATTTTAAAGATATTTGGTAGTGAATTTTCCCCGAAAAGAACTCACTTTTATTCACCGCTATTACGTCCACATTGTTGTGGGCGACGTCTATGAAGTTGCTCATAGGCGCCGATTGTCCTCTTTGAGTCAAAAAATCCCATAAGGTTTCTATCACCAATTTCTCATACACGGCATTCTTAGGATATGCAGTATCATTTTTGACTAAGATCATCTGTGAGCGATATCTGCTCTTTGTGTAAACCTGCTGTTATCGTTGTTGGGAAAACTGTGGTTTTGCTACCTTGCTCAGCTTATTTCGTTGATTTTCCTCACACAACCAAATTCTGTAGAACAATCCGTTTTTTTTCGTAGACTTGCAGTCCAGCCCCACCTCTTCCTTTGCTCACCCTCCCCCTTTCCCTCCCTCCTCCAATCCGCCTTCCTACTTCAACATAGCCTTAGAAGAAGCATCATCCTTCTGTTAAATAACGCTCAATTTTCGTACAGCAATATTAAAACGGTGCGGCTATCCAATGAATCGGCTTCACATAATAAAGCTAGCCACCCAAAAATTGCCTTTTGTTTTTTTCCATATGTGCTCGCCGTGACGCATACGTTCAGAGAGATGTAAACGTTTTTATGCGTCCATGCCAAAAACGCTTTTCCCTAAAGCATGGGCGACTTTGCACTTTCCACTCGCAAAAATGTGATGTATTGCCGCAACGCTCCAATAAGAACAACCAGTTGAACAGCATGAGCTGACTGCCATCTTTGAGTTTTCGTTCATTTTTCTATGTTAGAAATTGCCATCCGAAACGCTTATCGATGGTTGTGCGTCAAACGAGTAGCAATTACATTCAAAAATAAACGACATCTATAATGGCTTTTATTTTTATCATATTGCTATCAACAAACATTTGATACCAAAACTTAATTAGCTCTATCAACCATAAAAAATTTCCCAAAAAAGCCATTTGCATTATTCATTGTTTGCAAAACTTTCTGTTCGAGTGTACTTCATAAAAAATCGAGTAACGGCAAAATTGTAATCAACAGATCCATATCAATTTGTTGAATATAATATCCAAAGGGATGCAAAGGCAGCTGTAATTTCATCGATTCCCGTATCGATGCAGCTTACAACCATATCTACGCATGATCGTTTGACCAGTTTCGGAACGCCTGGTGGTCAGCCTGCTGGTGATCAGTTGGGGAAGCAGTCGGGAATCGAATCCACGTCTGATCGTAATAAATCAAAGTTTAATATTCGACATATATAGGAGTGAGTGGAATTTGTTAGTCAGGAAACAAGTAAGTCGATGAAAAATTATCGCTTAAATGAGTCGTGAAGTCATTCGTTTTCCGTTTACTTGAAATTTGTTTGTAGAATGTCCGAAAAAAAACCATCGATCATAGGTGCGTTTGATCAGTTAGTCAGCTGTTCACACCATTATATATATATTTTTTAAATGACAGTCTTCACGTTTTTTTTCGTTCTTTATTTCATTCAAATTGTCATCAGTTTGTGAAGAATTGAATTGTCACTCACTATAGCATCTTCATCCGCAAACGACTAGTTGGTCTCTCGATAATGGTTGAGATTGACAATTGCACAAACATTTTATCGTTTTTCTTTCACAACGAACGCATTTTTCTTTCCATAAAGCAACAATCAATTTTCTTCAATGTTCCCAAGCTCAAGGCTTGTGCTTCTCTCTGTGATGGAGGGTTTCTAGTCAACGATGTGCTTACACTAACGAAAAACTTCTACGTTTTGTAGTTCATACGGGAAAAAAATTAATGATCCATCAAAGTATATCTATTTGTGAAATTTACATCTGTGAACTTTTTGTTTCCGCGGAGGTAGCTACTTCCGGTTCTAGTAGCCGCGATGCCGTATGGGAGGTGATTAAGTCACCGTTTGCTGATCATTGGCGATGGACATTCTAGTTGTAAGCGGCTGCTATTCCAAAGGACTTCCATTCTAAGGGTTCCCTCGGAGGAACGGGGAAAAATAGCTTATGTTGGATTAATTTGAAGAGTAACATCATCGTTATTACCGAAGTGCAGAAATGTTAAACAATAAACGAATGAACATCGCACATGAAAATGTAATAGCAGCAAAAAAAAACTTATAATAACTGCATTCTGAATTGAGTTCGCCTCGTATTCAAAATTGTGGATTCTAGGTATCAGTTTTTACGTTACGATGAAAGACCTTGCAAATTTGTTCGCATGTCACAACGATGAATTTTTGTTTTTAATTTTTTTTTCTTTTAAAATTGTGCAAAGGGAATGTACAAACACAAAGAAAGAGGACATATGAAAATTTATCAACAGAGACGATGAATCGGCTGCGAACGCGATTTTGCTGTATGTTGTCAATCGTTTGATACCCCGTAGGATTACAAAGTCGGCAGAGGTGACCTTTCTAAATTTTTCACGATGACAACAACAAAAAGACTCTGTAGTGCCGAAAGCAAGGGATTGACATCGGAGTCATCTGGTGAAACAAGGTTGTTTGCGGATTGAAAAAGTTATTTTACCCAGTATGGAAATTTCGGTAATTTAAAAACTAGCGACTGGATGCGACATATATGTGATTGTTTTGTTCTGTAGCAGATGTACAACTGTGATAGTTGTTGGACTTCTTGGTTAGGTTTATTTTGCTTTTCTAATTTCCCGCAACTGCTTGCTGTATTTCACGAAGAAAATATGTTTTAGTAAGAAGGCAAGTTACCTGAGAACTGAGTACCATCTTGAGTATTGTTGGTGAGTTCAATTAAAATTAGCACACACTGAAAGGTGCCGTAAATTGGCAAAGATGAATAGAGAGCTCTGAGCTCCATTTCTTTACTAGCCATTGCGACCTCTGAAGGGCATTTAACGGTTTTCGATCAACCGCAATAGATTCACGCCGTTCGCGAATGACGATTTAGCGCACCTCATAAATCATCTCTAAAACTTCTCTATTCATCATGTCTTTTGAAATTGCAATAGCAGAGAATGCAAAAATATGCAAAGTTATGCAGTGAGAATTTATGCAAACTTGCAAAAGCGTTGGTAAGCATAGAGTTTGCATGCATCTGCGCATATTGCAAAAAGCAGGCACTATTGCAATGATTCGAAACGTTTATTTTTTGAGTGAAAACTTGTCGATTTGCTTACGACGTGAAATTAATCGCTTACTGCGAATTAAAAAAAAAGAAAACTTCTCAAGCTCTCACGATTTCTCACCAACTTCATGACAGTATTTGTTCTTGTTCGATTGTGGCAAAAAGTTTTGCTGAGTGATCTAGAAATGTTCAGAATTGTGCAAACTATTTTTAAGCAATTTTTTTTTCATAAATTGCAATATTACATTGCGAATTTGTTAGGTTAAAAATTTTCTCGCGCTTTTCGCCTGTTATTCTCACTAATGAATGGCACTTTTATTGAATGCTAATGTCAAGAGCAAAAAAAACCCGCTGTTCCTTGCATTTCAGAAAGCCTGTTTTCGAGTGGCATAAATCGCTCGATGTCATTACTTTGAGTTTTTGCATTTCAAGGAGAGGAATCGATATAATTGTAGCTGATTCCGTATTGAAATGAATGTGCGTGGAAGTTTCAAAAAACATAATTTTTGTATTTCCTCAATGAGCAAATTATTCCGGAATTGATTTGGCTTAATTAAAGCCTGTAAAATTTTCGCAAACTTCAAAATTATCTTTTTCTGAGGTCCGTGAATTTGAATATAAAATCAATTTCATTTATGTCGAATCATTCCGGTTACGAAAATATCTCATTCAATTATTGACTTATTGTTTTTATCACATATCCTTGAGAATATTTTCGAGGGATCGATAGGAACGAATTTTTCATTCTCTAAGAGATGATCTCTTGAGAAAGATATTAATTTGCTGAGAGAGTTAAAATTATCCGAGAAAAATGTTGGCCGAGACACTAGTCAGTGATGAAATTGACGGTTTTGCACGCAAAATACTTTAAGAGATGGCAGTCGCATGTCACAAAATAAATTACAATCTATGAAGCCGAAAGGTCAAACCCTCTCAACGAATTTCCTTTTTTACTCGCAAGTCTGACCAAGTGCAACTAAGTGCAATGCGCACGGCATCTTCAAAAAGAATTCGTTGAACGAAAAATTCGATAGATTCTGCTGACCATTCTAATCTAGGAGAACTATATTCAGCTACGATGAAATCCATTCTAATCGAGAGCATGAATGAATTTTTTTTTTCATGTAAGGGATAAATACTGGTTATTTTTTTCGGGAAAAAAACTATAGGGATACGAGAGCACTACGAATTCAATCCTCATTATCTTCAACAGTCATACATTTGATCAAGTCAGACTGTTCCGAGGAAACTTACGCGAACTTCTTGCCTCAGTAGAAGATGGAAATGCGAAAGGAATGTATTGAATTTATTGAATAGAGGAAAGAGAGGGGGGAGAAGGAGGAATACTATAGCATTCTATGGTTCCGTTATTAATCTAGCTTGTTATTTCGGTGTAATCTCCAGCTAACAGCTTTGTGTGTCCTTGTCCAATTCATCAATCGTACCAACTCGAGTTTTCTTTGTCCATCCTGATGCGCTCTTTGGGGATGTCGTGCTTGTGCTTATGTATGAGTGTAGGTGTGTGTAACAAATGACAATTAGAGCTGGGGAAACAGAAAAGCTGTAATGACGAAATTTCGCAAGCACAGACTGTGGCACGGTTAAGGCTTCTAGGCAAAAGTTCGATGCGATCAGTGGATGTCTTCATAAGTTACTGTAGGTGCCCTGACGAGAAAGGTAGTTCAGAGGAGTAGTTGCTCTAGAATTTACTTCTCGGGCTCAATTTTGGCTGATATGATACAGAGAGTTGCAAACCACAATATGATGGCTCGGAATAAGAAGTTGTGGACGGAAAAGCTTTTAGGAACTGATAATGAGCTCGCCCCTCAGCAGTACATTTTCCGCAACGACCTATGACCATGCGAGGAGAACCAACCAACTGTACGTGTAAAACGTAAGAAACTAACATGAAGTAAAGATCCATAAAGCCCCATGCCACAGATCCATAAAAAATTGCTAGAACATAACCAAAAGCTTATATAGCCCACCTGATAAATAAAACCTTTAACGTAATACAAAGGTAAGCCGTTGTCAATTTCCATGCGATGACGAAATAAATTCACAAATAAGCTCAATAATTAATTAGTGAACAGATTAAACGAACAAACAAATAAAAAAGAATGAGCACGACAACCACGGGCTCCAGCATCGGCATCATTTTTCAGCTCATGAGCAAATCGTTCGACTATCCGTTTACAGATGGTATGTTAACAGTAAGCGCTTGATCGTGAGTCAAACATTAACTTTTGAACGTACTTAGGCATTCATCCTTTGATTAAAGCATATTTACTGCGCCAGTTCGTTTAGGATTTAGGAAAGCGCACATCGTGTCAGCTTGTTTGCCCTCCTATGATTAACTATATTTACCACTTAAGTATGCGTAATCATTCTATGTGCGTGAAGGCAACGAACGATGACAGTGGGCCTTGTGAAAAAAGAAAAAAAAAGAACCCATCACTGTTATCGTTAAGGCGCTGCTGAATCTGATTGCAATCTGCGATCAATTTTCATTAAATAATCGCATAACAAATGGTCTTAAACGACCAGCTGTTGAGCAGGAATGAATAAAGAAGGAAATAGTAGGCGAATTCTTAAGACTCCAATGAAAAATATCTCTTTCCGCATACTCTCTTTTTCTTTCCGTAAAAATCCCTTTTTTTAAGCATCCATGAATTACTGAAGAATTTTTGCGCTTAGATAGTCAAAAATTGCACAAAAATCGAAAGTGAATGCCAATGGCTACGATGATGAAATGCGCTTTTACAGAAATGCCCATCAGTTCAATTATCCTTCACCTTCCCTACAACAACATCTAGAAAGCCGTTTTCCTAAACGCTTTGAGACGTTCGTTACCTGTAAGAATCCGAAGTTTTAGACAGTTTCAGATTCGTATTTTGACGTCGATAGATCAAGTTAAACTGGGTATGGTTTTTCCGTGACCTCAGCCTGAATCGTGTTCACAGGCAATTTCAGCTGCAATGGTAGTTCCTGAGCTGAAATCGCCAAGCAATTACTGAAAAATGTGCGCATATATATGACATTATCGTGATGAGAGACGGGAAGACAAATTCAGTAGGGCGCACAATAGCCACTTTCTCGAATCTCCACTGTGTATCTCAGAGATTGCTGATATATTGCTCACTGTAAAACCGTTAATCTTAATTCTGTAGGCGAAATTTCGTTTGAGAAGACTTTTGCCAGTGTTATCCATGACGCGCAACTTGAAACCCCTCTGGTTGTACTCCGACCTATAATATAGCTATATCATGATTTTTGGTAATTCGGAATTTCAGTGGGACTAATATGAACGGTGACTGTACATTCACGATCCTGGGGTATATCCGCATTGCAAACCAAGCACTGTGCATTCGTCGCAAGAGTCGTCTGCGTTGTTTCTGCATTTCAGCATTTCGGTTTGTTTATAAACAATCCCTTTTCGTCAGCTGGCACCCAACAGTCCGCCTTGATCGGCTACCCTCCCGCTAGTCTCCGATGTATGTTTGTCACTTAAAGAGGTCACGCCAAGACAATTATTCCTTGGCACATCCGTTTCAGAAGTCGTTGTTGCTGGGGAGGGCGAGGGGCAGGAGGGGGTGGGGACTTATGCTCTACCTGTATCAAAATGAATTGTCAGCAATGCTTTTCATGTGCCAGGTAGAATTTGGGACATTGTGGATCAAATTATAAAACAACTGATATAATTCAACGTGGGGACGCCTCATAAAATAGCTTGGATGCTTAACTAATAGGAACGGGATGGCATCCATAGCAAAGCCTTTCAAAGAAGTGTTTACTCGAGAAATGCTATTTGGGCGGTGTTGGCCAACATCCAAGTGTAACTGAATTAAATTCAACTAGGAGGATGTATCAGCATCAGGCGACTACCCAAAGCATTTTAATTTCTTTGGCAGTAGATGAAAGCTGTGTTCAAAAGTGCACTGAGAATTTACTCAATTCGTATCTAACGACTAAAGTAGTCCGTATGCGCTGCTTCCACGACCACATAATTTCCATCCCTTTTAGCATGCTTAACATCCCTTTTACAAGAGAAGATTTACATGCATCGTCACCCCACTCTCCGAATTTTCCTGTCTTCCTTTTCGGTTACTCTTAATTGCAATCATTCATCCATTCTTTTCTGACTCATGTTGTACAAATTCTTTTCATTGCAAGTATCTTGCATACTCTGATTTGCAGACGGCAGCTCTTGTACTACTAAACCATGGAGTAGTCTGTTGTGTGAACATAGGTTCAGGGAATAACAATTTCCCCGTTCTTGGCGTTGCAGTTTTCCCATTTTTTTGACTCCTTTCTGGAGACAATTTTCTCGAAACGTGGCGCCCGACGACGACTTTATGCACTCAAGAAACGCCTCATTTAGCAATAAAATTGCTCAGCGCGAGCCGTCGATCAAGCGGGGTCAACTTCATTGAAGCTCTTCGGCCTGGCCAAAACTTCAAGGAACTCCGCCCTCAAAAAAAGTGACAAATGAATTAGAGCAAACATTGCAGAAAAGTGAAACCCACGGTCTGAGGAGAGCACGTCAACGTCACTCATCCTTCGTCGTCATTTGACAAACAACCCCTTTGTTTCGCTTCTCGATGCCATTTCAGTCTCTTAACTACTTTGCTTCCTCATTTCCAGAGTTCTATAGCCGAAAAATAATTGCAAAAAAAGTCAAGTAACTGCTCCATGAATCTATCGATGCTGCTCATAGATGGCTGTAGGTAAAGTCGCAGCCAGAATGTTGTTAGAAAGAGGAAACTTTCATGAAAGATAGATAGAAGAAGTGATTCAGCTGTCGAACCTTCGTGAGCTTCGAATGGATTCGCTACAGATAGGTGGCAGAATAATGTATGTGAACTATTTTCTGACTTTAGTTCCCTCTCAGAACTGTTTCGCAAAACAGGCTCTTTCCGCAAGAGGGAATTTATCTACGTGCATAAATTAACATATTCGTTACACTGAGAGAGGAATGGGAAGGGAACTGACAATTTATTCTCCCTCTTCTCGCGGTAGTTATAATTGTAGACAATATTTCATTTTGCATGTCCTCCATGGACTATGGTGTATCTATGCCCAACAGTTGCCGACAGTCACTTCGAACCGACTAAACATTCGTTGAATATCTCATCTTTAGCTAGCGGTGTTATGTCTGCGCAAGGCTTTCATATGAAGGGTGCACATATGAAGGGAGAGATTTTAGCGTATTCAAATGAGAATTCTGGGTATATATAGCACTCGGTTTTTGATCAGCTTGAATGCTAAGGCGCGATCAGATAGTCTGTGCATTTTAGTGCTCCGGCGAGCTGCTGCTACTTCCCGTTGGAAACAATGTGATTTTAAATCGCTTATTGCGTTCGCGCGTGCAGCCCGATGCCACTGACGAAGCTTGTTCGATTTTGCACGAATTTCATTTCAAATCGACATCGCTAAGAAAGGCTGCTAAAGTAAAGCGGAGATATTGTCATGTGATAGGCGGTTACGAGATGTTACTGATGCGCTCGCAACTTACCTGCAAAGCATGACTAACCTTTTTCCCACTGTGTACGCCTTCCACGTGTGAAGGTTTAAGTAGTGGAGAGAGGTTTTGTA
>JPKZ01022847.1:150278-211186 GCA_000803305.1 Toxocara canis
ATGATACATATGCGTTGTGAAATGCATCAGTTTGTCAAAATGCATGGAACCTGCGAAAAAGCCTTTTAGCGGGGTGGGAATTCTAGCCGTCAAGCTATCAAACGTAGCATCGAATTTCTTTATTCGCCTATCGTTAAAGATGTTAATGGAAGGAGGCCCATGATTGCATTTTGTTAGCCCCAGTTTCAATTCACTGATCTCATGAAATGCAGTCGTTGTGTTATATAATGGTTTCAAAAGACCTGAGGATTTGCAACCCTCTTTGCAAAAAGTTCTTCGATGACTTCACGGAAACGCAGTGGCGTTCAGTGTTATGTGCAATAACCCCAATTGACTTCATCTTGAGAGGAAAGAGGTTTTTCCGTTCATCGCATATAGCATTCGTCAATAAGGAAAGGGTATTGAGCAGCTAGTATAGGCGAACGTATAAAATGTTAGGTTAAGTTTTTTTGGTGAAGTTTTAGATTTTGGTAAAGTTTTTAAAATGTTGGTGAAGTTCGAAAATGAATGAAGCAATTAATTTCGGCCATTTTTTCAAAAACGACTAATCCTTAAGAATTTTCGTTACCTTCCCGGAAATCATCAAAAAAAAAACTTTTTAGCATGGGTCCATGAGATGTTGCCGACCTTCATATCCCTCACTTGTCATGTTCATGGCAAAACTGCTGACAGATTTCTATCGGCAGCCGTGAATTTTTTGCTTGGAATTGCAGAATTGCAGAAATTGAGGGAGACTTCTGCGTTGTGTTACCATTAAAAAATACGAAATTTCGAACCGCTCCATTTCTGTGGCTTCAAGTAAAACGGTGGATGAGGAAGTCCACTGACACAATTATCGCAGAAATATACAACATTCAACATTTCTTAAATATAACACCTTAGTTTACTAGTTACGTGCATATATTGAAAAGTTCATTCGTAATACTAGCCTAGGAAATCTTGAATAACAAAAAAAAATTAATTATCTGCATAAAGTAAACCGGTTTAAATTTTTTTAAGAGCATAGAAGGTGGTCAAATAGAGCAGAACAAAGAGCATTGCGACACAAAGAGTAGAAGTAAGGCGGGAATATCATAGTTGAGTTTTCGGAAGTTTCAGTGCAAAAGAAGCTTCTAATCGAGACGACCTTTCCCATAGTTAACAAGGCATGAATTTTTTCTTCAATAGTATTCGGAACTTTGCTTTGGTTGCTCTAGCACGGATCGTCTAAGTCGTCTTTCCCTTCATTGTATGTCGTGATATGGCGTAATTTTCAGGCAGCGAGCCGTGCAGGAAGCCATCTGCCAAGAATCCGTCTTGATGGAGGGTTTCGATCATTCTGGAAACATTGGCGTTCAAATGTTTCTTTTTCCCAACCATGCTCCAGTTTCGATTCACGACGTGAGTCAAATGACGGTGTATTAATGTGGACGCTGACATAGACTTCAACTAAATGAAAATGAAATTCGAACGAAACAGAATGAAGGAAAAAATCAAACAGAAACACAGTCAAGATAGTATGCATTTTGCAGAGAAGGTTTTCGGAGTGAGGTTCCATGTCGAGGACAACCGGATAACGTGCCTTGATGAAGGAAAAACTTTACAGCGTAACTTTTACGAGACAAAAATCATCATATTTATTACAGTGCTTCAAAGGCTGTATCCCCACGAAATGCAAACTATTTATGTTATACTTCTCCTCCCTTTTGTTCCGTTTTGCCTTTCGCTACAGAGTTTTTTTGATCCCTCTCTTATGCCATATTGGGGTTATGCTTACTCGCATTTGCCAGTGAAAAATTGTGGCAAATTTATTCCAGCTATATTTTGTGAACATCTTTGAATACGGGTGAACCTATGCCGCCTAAGGTGGCGAGTATTGGCATCAACCTTTCAAGCATTTCGTTTGCCATTCCGATGCTGCGGTGTCATGCACTCGGCATGCTAGTGCCATCAAACAACGGGCACATGGATGTGATTGTATTCAAATACACTACATATTTTTTTACTGACGGTAGCAGTGTCGTGAAGATGCTTAGCATCAGCTGTGTAGCCATAATGTGATGAATCATTCATTCTGCATTCACAACGAGCTCTGTTTGTGGTTTACTGTTCGGAGCGACTATCTCAATGCTGCTAAGGTTGCGTGCAGATAACAGATCAGTGAATGACATCATTCAAAAGTTGCTATACTCTTCGCTAGTACGGAGTTATTGGCGATGTTGAATGATGTCGTCCTTTCAGCTACGAAAGTCTCATTTGGCAGTACCATACAGAAGACCCGCATACGCTAGAGACTAATTGCCAATGCAACGCGCTGAGACAGGAGTCATCTCTTGCAATACAAAAAATCGTAGCATCAGTGAAGTACCAGTCGATAATCCAATGATATTTAATAAGATTTCAAACTACATAAACCATATTGCGTACGTAGTCAGCCGGGGGGTTTTGCAGTATTTTTCTGAAAAGCTCTCAGCGCAGCTCACTCGTCGCAGTTGTCTGTGAACTGAAACTTGTTTCGCTATCTGGGTCATAACTTTCGCAAAGTGGCATGAAACGAAGACAGACAGGAAAGAAACAACAGAAACTTTCCTTTTTTTTCTCGCATATCCAAATGCCTTTTGAGCGAACTCGAGTATGCAAGTGAATCATGTGTTAGTTCATTTAGGAGAAATTTTTCACAGGCATAGACGGGGAAAAATGAGTGGATTGTGCAATATGCAAAAAGGCAGCTTTTGCGATGCTATTGATAGTCAGTTGCTCAGCGATGCTTCCCTTCATTAGTTCTTAGTGACTAAAAATTTGACTCTCTTTCATCGATGACACCGCCCTTTCGAGTTGCCATCGAATTCGATTATTGTTAGAGCTATCGCATCGCCTTTTTTTGCCTTGAAGTGAGCTTTAGAAGTTGTGATCGATACTTTGGAACTAAGTGAACCTTATATATATATATATAATACATATAATGTAATTTATACATGATCTGCATATTACCTTGTTCCATGTTCTTACCTTGTTCTTACCGATCGGGCCTTCAGTGCGATATCTCGATGTTACTGAGGCAATCGCACCGCTAGCACAGCCATCCCTTTAGCTGTTGTAGTTAGTTGTTAATACAACCCGCTAGCTGGGCCGTCAGTGGTATGGTGGGAAGCAGCCGGGAATCGAAACTTTATACATAATTTATTTTATTTATATACACATAAATATGTGTATATATATTCATAAATCCACGTGTGTACATACAATTTATACGAGCGTTTATTTGGAAGAGTGAAATTTCCCACCTGCCAGCTGTAGAAATGAAAACTTTTTCATTTTTCAACGAATCAATAGGCAATTCTGCGTTAGCGAAAAAAAAAAACTAAGGCTAAGAAGCTCAGCTTTGAAAATCTGATCAAAGAGTCATTGCAGGTTAACTACTACTTGCACTTGCAAAAAAAGAGTTTACTTTTCAGCTGGATTCTATACAGGTGCTTTTGGTGAGATGCCAGGTTTCCACAACGCTTCCGGTTTGCCTTATGCGCTGAAAGAAGAGACCGTGGAAGAGCTACGGACAGATTGCATGGCAACAGCCAGCGTTCCACTTCGTTCATCAACGCTCAAACCGATCGACATTCGTAAGAAAAGTTTGTTTAACTGCTTCTGTTCTGCAGTTCTACTTTCTTAAATGTTGTGATGTTTTCTTTTTGCACAAGGTCACATTCATCAGCACATGAACTGGTTAGGGCTTTGTTGTGTTCGAGGGCAGGTTGATATGTTGACCATTCGACTCGAAGTTATACAGCACGGAAAGGCTACCTTGTCACTACACCATGTGCACCTAGCTGCGCCAGTATACTTTCGTGTATTGCTGTTTGTAAGTGATATCGGTACCGGAACTGATGGCGCAGAGACAATGGGAAGCGTTGGCAGGCGTGCAAACAATCAAATTCTTTGGCTTTGAGCGATGGAGTGCTGTGTACAGTGTCAGGCGGTGCTATGCTCATTCGTCGAAAAGCAACGTCGAAACATAGTCCCAACCAGGGCGCTACGTTTATCTCGGATACAGAGTGAACACTGATCAGTTTATTTGGCACTCAAAGTTCGCATATTTTGATGATCGTTGAACGATCTCTTTATTGTGATTATCCTCCACAACTGCAGCGTTGAGGAATTCATTACTGCGCAAATGACGAGAGTAAATGATAAGATGATAAGCTACATCTAGGATGATAAGTTCTTTGTTTGTAGCAAAGCATCTCTTGTTGTGGGCTACTAAACACTCACCTCAGAAGAATCAGATATCTGGTTGGTTGGTTGATAATAGGCCAAGTGAATAGTGATCTAAATTCAGCGAAACACAGCCTTATACGCACTTATTTGTTTTTGCACGCTTTCTGAAGTGAATTAGTAAAGCAGAACAGGTGGAATGCTTGTAATTCACGATTCACGTAAGGCGTCTTTTATAGGTCATTGATTTTGGTTTAAGCGTTTTGCATATTGACAGCCTATCGATACATGTGAATCATAAATGGCGACATGAGCAAACGCATCGAATTTGAATACATACTGAATTGCGTTGAGATATTAATTACTGTTCACTGCATCAAGAAAAAAAACTGCTAGCTTAACTTTCTCAGTAGCGAAAATATTACTTATAACAAAGAACAATAATATGTTCAGTTTTAGTGTAGGCTTAGTTATAGAGTAACTTAGAGCAACTATGTGATCATCAGCTTCGACTGAGGAAAAGGGTCGAAAGAAGCTCGTGATTGGTCAAAAAGTATAAAGTTTTGAATTCACCACCAAAAATGACGATTTGGAAGACGTGACACGTGTTACATTTATTTAAGTGAAAAGACAAGTTTACGCTTTCATTCGCACTTACATCAAAGGTGCCGCAAGTGTGCTAAAAATGGCGGATAGAAGCAAGGCTGTGTTTTAAGAACCATCATCTTCAAAATGGTAGTTATACAGGATATCAACCAGTTAGCTTATGGCGTATTTGTATGTGAGTGCACATAACATTTTGAGGTGAAATTACATGGAATTGGGTTATTTAATGCACTGTTGTAGCAGTTAGTTATTTCAACGGAGTTTGAAAATAACTCTTGTTGTCAGAAAAACGGCGTAAGGAAAAAGCAGAATGAAAAACAGTTCTCAGAAATCATGGTGGTTTTTTTTCGCATCATGATTCACTGTTGGTGTTGATTTGTGAGCCGAACGAAACGATTTGCTTTAATCACAGCTACAATTTTGCTCTAGCAGGACGTTCTATCGTAATTTTGTTTTATTGTAGGATTACTAAGCGAGCTGAACAACAATTCTTCATTTTTTTTTTTTAAAAAAGTCGTTTCGTAAAAGTTTATTGACCTCTTCGAATGTCGGCCATAGTGGAAAAACAAACAGGACAATGTTCATTTGAAAATATTCCTGCTGTGGTCTAGAAATGTTCTCGCTCGTTAATGATGCTATCAATGAACGCATATCTCCATAAGGTTATACGAGCGAGTTGTTTACATGCTTATTACTCGAACTGTTTACATGCTTACTCGAATTACTATAAATCAGAAGCAGTAAATGCTATTGCGATGATGAATTTCGTCGACGCTATGGTGTATTGTAAAAATTCTCTTTTTTTTTCTCGTTGCGTGCCGTTCAATTTTTTGACACGATAATCATACAAACGTATAAGTGCAGAAGCAGTGCTCGACTTTTTTATAACTTGAAAAAAAAAACAAAAACTTCAGGCTTACGCTATTGTTGCGTGTTTTTCATCCATTACGCGTTCGTTGTCAGTTTTCTTCCATCCGTCAGCGTTCAATCAGCCACGCCTACCCAATTTCTGAACTACTACTACTACTACTATTGCTGCAGCACTCAAACGATGAGCCTAACCAACTTGTGGAAACTGTTGCCGTTTTTCCACTAAGTTTTTCAATGAACGAAACTGTTGGGCTATTCGACATCTCGTTAACGTAACGTCCAAGATTGCCTGAGGGATTCTGTGTGTTCTTGTCGAATTCGTACCGTTTGCTTCCAAAAGAGAACAACAAAGTTTGCAATACTGCAGTAATCGGTATTCAAACATCAGAACTGCTGCGAAACGATGCGAACAATTAAGTGCACTATCATGACAGGAATTTTACGAAAACAATTCTGAAGGCTGCTTCATCGAGAGGGCTTCTCGTGTACCGAAGTTCACCACCTTATATGCAAAGACTGTTTATGCTTTTAAATGATCTCTGAAGATTATGTTACGTGGAAAAAACTGCTTTTTGATCTACGCGATCAATATTCGTTCGACGATTACAACACCATTTTGAGCACATCAAACTGAATGTGGGCAATGTCACAAACGCGTCGTTCGCCTACGAAGAGGATAATTTCCGGGCGAGACCCTTTCAATCTGTTTCGACTTCGGCGAAGTGTCACATACAATCACCAACAACTGATAGGTTATCAGTTTCTCTTTTCCATATTGAAAAAATTTCCTTGCAAGTTTGCAATGACATTCGAAAAATTGGCATAAAGTAGAAATTTCATTTTGAAAACCATCCTTCAAGGTATAAGTTTGCCTTGATCAACTTGTTAGGTTCTGAACGCGAAGACAAATAACGTATGGTGGATGTGAGGTGATCGCTGTACCTTATGTATAAGTGAGTGCTTTAGTTTTGGGCTCGCTATGAGTTAAGGATGCTTGCAATCACTAACACCATTCGTACAGAACTGATTCGTAGATTTTGTTTTCCTTTATAGTTACCTATGTCAATTGTGCGTGAACTCTACATGAGTCAAATGTGACATACACTTTACATTTCGATACATGGAGTTACTTTGTAATAGATCGTATCATGTTTGATGTGATGCATAACAAAATTGTTCGGAACAAATATTTAAAGTTTTCAGCAAATTTAAAAAGTAATTTCCTTGCAGAACGATGTAGCGAAGCAAATTGTTGAAAATTTAAAAAGTCATAGCGAAGAGCGTTTTTTTTTTTCGAGGTTCCAACATTCAATGCCGTCATCAAGAACATCAATTTAGTGAAGTAAAGCGATGATTACGAGGCATATCCTGACGCATTCGTGCATTTTCGTTTTGCAATTTCCAACCCATCGTGTAAGCGCATTTTGCAAATGCACTTTTGGAAGGTAAGGAAGTCCGCTTATGAAGAAGATTTGTGCCTTAAAAAGGGGAAAAAATTTATAAATTGTGGTCATGGATAATGCAATGACTTCATATCGAACATCCCTTCTCCCGTATATAATCAGCATTAGAGATTACTGACTTACCTAAGCAATCAAGCAAGTACTTACCATTGATCGCAATTAGCTGCAAATGTTACTTACTTGTTTTACGTGTTAATCGAGATTATCTTTATGTTTAATCGTAATGGCTACCTGTTGTTTGCGTTATCGGTCATCGAGCATCACTAAATTCATTCTGATAGTTGTGTCAGCCACTTTTATTTTAATGATAAGCTGGTGAAGCTGCAATATAAAAACGTTTTATGCCTAATAAAATTGAATCATCTTTTGGATTTCCACACGTAAATGCTTAAAAACGAGCGTGTAACCTCATCATGCAAAATGTCTGAATTATTCGGAGCTACAAAAATGAGCGGAGCCGATAGATGTAGACGATTGCAAAACTTCACCAGCTTTCTTCAGCATGTCAGTTATTTATTTATAAGGTAATTTTTCACAGACACGTACGTAGCTGCGATTTCCCTATAGCTAAAGCGCTTTCTGTCCGTATGTAAGTATATTTTGAATGGCTTCACTTACGATGATGTTTATGTATGGTCTCTCGCTCAGTTTTTTCAATTCATGAACCAGAAAAGCTAAAGCAAAAGAATAGCCCGCGTTTCTTGATGAATTTCCAGCAAAATTCCGCTAAAGCCATAAATTTTTTTTGTTCTTAAGCAAGAGTAATAATTGGGTGGGAAAGATAGGTGGACACGACAACTACTTGCATGCATTTTTAATCCTTCTGGTCATGTGAATTCTCAGATAAGAAGTCGGAAATTTGTCGAGAACGAGCGCGAGAATTCCGGGATTTGCCGGTATGGCTGCGGAAAACGTGTGCATTTCTAGTCATTCGAAAAAAAATCGTTTGACCTTTCGCTGCACTAAAAGATCAACTGTTTAATCACCGATGGGGTATTAAAGTTCGTTCTCTGCTACGTCTTCCTCATTTAATTCTACAGCAGTTTTTGAAGTAATTCGATGAAGCTCTACTGGGACTGCAAAAAAAACTCAAATCGTGCTAGCCTACGGCATTGTTTTTAATATATCTAAGGACTGATGGATTAGTTAGTCTTCGACATTTAAGCGCATTTATTCGTTGTCCCTAGTGTGGCTTTCTGCGACATTTCGATCTTTATGCACAAATTTTGTTCGATTTCGTTCTGACTATCGCAGGGAGGATATCTGGTTCATGGACTATATGAGTTTCAGTAAACTTTTACTGTTCCCATAACGAAAATACTAAACGAAGTTTTAAACTGTCGCTCTTCGTCGGAATAGGAAGAAATATAAGAAAATATGAGGCATTTTAGAAACCCCGTTGAAATGACAAACTACAATGTTCCAGATTTCACCTGTTAGCAAAACATTTGTCTGTAATCGAGCTAGTGAGCATCAACGAGAAAATGAAGTGAATGCAGATCTTCAGTAAATTATGCAAGGCGTACTAACACTAATGCTTGCGGTCGTGTAATTCTGCTCCAATAAGCCTTGCCCACTTGCTCCGGTTAGCTCATATGTCAAAAAAATTGCTCTCTGCAATAAATCATCATCTTTTGCATCATTACCGATTGAACGAAACGGTTCACAAACAGCAGCAGCTGCACCAAACAATTTTGCGCTTACAGCGTTCTACCATTCTAAGGAGCACCTGGTGTGCACAAAGTTGCATTTGCAAACGAGATTGTACGTTCAGACGAGCCGCAAGGTAATACACTTTTTGATGACGAAAATGACTTATAGCTGAAATGTTGATTAATTAATAAAGGTTTTCCTACATTTGGTGAGCGTATTACTGTCGAAAGTTCGCTATCATTACAGAGTAATTAGTGCGCTTCTCATTGCTCATCTTTGTTCTCGTTTCATTTACAAGCGACGATGACTTCGATTTAGCGAGCTCATTAAAGCTTTTGAAACCTCGGCTTATGCTAATGTCATTTTACAGGCATTTCTAAAATTCTCATAGGAAAAGGGATCTTGATTGAGCAAAAAATCTGATACGATCTTCTCATTCATTTAGAACTCCCAGGGGAACTGAGTTGAAACCCTAATGATGAAGAAATGTTAACGGTTCAGAAACATTTTCAATGTTACCACCAAATCATCGCATTTCGACGCTTATTCTGAATGAATATTTTTTTAAAAATCATGAAAAAAGTTGTGAAAATTAAAAGATCATCCCAGACATGAGGTCCGAGTACTCGAAAAAAGTAATACCGTTTTTGTATGACACCTTTTCATATTCCGTTTAGGTGATGTTGTCGTGTTTGTAAACATCATTTTTGCTTGTGATATCGTTTTTTACCTTCTTTTGCATTTCACATCGCATCATTTTGTTCAGCAAACTGAAAACTATTGGCTCTTAACCGTAATATTATGTATTATTATCGAAGTAATGAGATAGAAAAGAAAGCAAGGAAAAGGTATTACACAATTATGTAAGTTAGCTAAGTTAGCTTTTTATTCTGGTCCTATTTCGTTTAGTATCATTTTTATTAAATAGTCACCGTAATCGTTGTGTGATTTTGCATGAAACTTGCTTCTGGTCCCAAATTTGTGACCGGAGACTTTATGTATGCCTCATGCGTTAGCGAGTCGGTTTTTCATTCGAAAAGAAAAATTCAGTTTCTGCAAAGAAATGACCATGTTGATGATTCCTTTGTGGTTCTTTGTTTCGAAAAAAAAAACAAACAGAAAGATGAAGCGATAGCTAAAACTTTTCAACACTCTAAGCATGCCGCCATTCATTTTTCATTTAGACATTTTTCTGCGAAAACATTACAACAAGGAGAATGTTGAAAATTAATTAATGCTCGCCACAGAAAAGCTCTATGAATGCAACCAAAAAGCTATTGCATTGCATTGCATCGATGATTTCTGATCGTTTTGCAATTTGAAACAACCATCTGTTTGTTTGAAACGATGGAAATGAGAAGACGAAAAGAAGTGCGAAACTGGTCGATAGAAATATGGCGCTTCAAGCATCATAAATTGTAACCGTTGTATGAAATATGAAAAATATACTGAAAATCATAAAAAAGTAACGACTTCGCCTATCCTATGTTAAGATGATCTCGCATAGTTTCATTGATAAGAATTGCCTTTTCTTCCCGGAAAAGAATCTGTTAGTAAAACGTTTTTCTTTCTTTGAATGTCTTAATAATGGCGTTTGTGCATAGTCCATCAACACCTTGAAGTGCGTTAGGCATTCAAATGAGACATATGTAAAGTTTTGTCTACTCAACATTCGCTGACGTCTTTTTAAACCGTGGAAGAAAACGTGATTTTTTCGAAAAGAATAACAATTCCGACTTCTACGAGCGTAAGAAAAACGTTTTGCCAAATGAAATATTCCTGGCAAGTGTTAATTCCGATGCGTTTTTTCGCTACTCAAAAAGTTAGAGTTGCTAAAAACTCTCCAAAATTGTCATGAATATTCTGATGGATGAGAGTAGTGAATGAGGTGAAATGCTTGCTCTGTTCATAGTTCTAATCGAAGTTTCGAATAAAAATTGTTAAACTGGTTTGATCAACAAAGACGGGTATTTATTTTGCAATTTACATTTGCAAACTAACCCCTCTATGAAGAGGAGAGTTCATGGCAAGAGCGGAAAAAAAGTGTGCTATCAGCATTCTTTTCCATTTCAATTTTTCATCATGGAAAATTTACTGACATTTTTTTTTATTTCAAAAAAGCACCTTTCACAATGATTAAGCGATAGCGTAAAAATGGAAGCGTTGTTTGGATAGCGTTTTCTAATCAGAAATGAATGTTTCACCTCAAAGTATGGGTGCTCAATTTCTTTCCATCTACCGTGAAGGTCTGGGTATTTGTTGATCATGACAAATAATTTTAGAAAAAAGACTGTGCACTGATTGAAATGTTATTCTTGTGATCGTCTTCTGCAAAATGTTTAATCTGTCGTTCATTTTTTTTTCTTCTATCTACGAAAGTGTTCAGTAAAATAGAACTAAAAGAATACAAAGACAATTTGAAAGCATGAACAAATCGGTCATCACTTGGTACAGTCATAGTGACCTTCTAGAGCTGCGATCGAAAACGGATCATGACGATACGTATTGAATGTCCGGAAAAGTGAACGGCTTTTGAAGGACATGCATGAAATATCGCGATAATCAAACTGGCAAGGTCTACTATGAACAAAAATAATGAGCACGCTTTGACCTCGTTATATTTGCAACTGAACCTGAACTCTGACGTATCGCTCCGGAGCATTTTCGCTGCTGCAAAGGGATGGTCGCTTTCTGTGCAATGCTTTTTCTCACTGGAGCTGATTCTGTCAAAATAGTTCTTCGGCGAAAATATTCCGTGCTTGCGACTTGTGGACCAAGCTCACCGTTCCTCTCCCTCAATTTCTTCATATTGAGAGCGCTCGATACAGAATATCCGCATGACATTACGTATATTAAATAAATTCTGGATTTGGCGCTTTGAGGTGCCTCCAAGTTGTTGGAACATTAGACCTGAAAGGTTATCGGCAAATTTTGATTTTGAATTGGACATTATTATACGTCAAAAGGCATAATAGGTTCCAGAATCGTATTCTTAGCACACAAGTGGATTATAAAACAGTGATAAGAAGTGTTTATTTGAAGAAAATTAGTGGCAAGAAAATACGAAGATTCGAGAACTGGACAACTGACATGTGTGTTGAAATAGAACGCATTGGAGAAACGAAAGAAAAAAGGCGAGACAACTTTTTCGGAAACAACAAAAGCGCAAACGAACTTGTAGAAAAATAATAAAACAAAAACAACAAGAAAAAAGACATAGACCAGAGAGATATACTAAGATGGCACGAGACATTGTAAGGCAATTATAACTGTATGAGGGTTAAATCGCAAAGAAAATGCGTTTCCATTAGCATGCCATCCAAGAGAACGATGCAGTGAGAACAACTTAAGGCGACAAAAGCTTGATCATTTGATGAATACTGTTTAGCAAAAACTGTTTCAATCTGAACTGTTGTTGGTTTTTTTTTTCTAAGACAATGCGACCTATTCGGCAAAAATTATTCTTATTCTAAAGCTACTTGTATGATAGGCACAAAATACCTTCACATGAGCTCTGATCTAGCCTCGCCTTCTAGCCTTGCTTCCATTCTTAACGGTGATCTTCGAACAGTCGAAATGGGCATCATGACACCTCTATTGTCTGCGCAAATGAACTAGAAGGCTTTACTAAAAAAACAAATTTTATTTGTTCTCATAATGATGCTTCCGAAGAAACCAACCAATGCTGCACACTCGTGAGGTCGCCTTACATGAATAACTCGTCTTTCTCACCTTGCTGAAATTTGACACCGATAAACTCTAGACAGTTGCCGACCGCAAAAAACACTCAAAAAATTGCCCCGTTCTTCACTGTGCTTTCACATGACCTTCGAACAATGAACACCGCATAAACAAGCAAGCATCATTCATCCATCGAACATTATCGACAGTGATGAATTTGAGTGTCAGATAAAATCAGGAAGTGGATGTTTTAAGAGAATGGTTTGTTGCGGTTTTTGCTCAAATGCCCACCAGGTCTGTGCGAGAAACGCGACTGATGAACAGTCGAGTTGTTTCACCCGAAGGTAGACGACGTCTGTAGTTTCATTATCAATACCGGTGCGTAACGACGTGGGCAGCACCTAACGACACTGCTACGTTGCTCTCATTTCTTCAGTATCTATCATCTCACGTCTCTTACCGGTATGGCTTGTGTTTCGACGTTCTCAACGTTGTGCACTAGCTGCTAGATGCTCCTTACACTAATGTCCAAACACTCTCAGCTCCACGCGAATCTTATCGAGCGCCAACCGACTGTACCCTATACGACACAGTACGCTTGATTTTCGAATTGTTTGTTTCTAGTGTGCTTGTTCATCTGGTGCAATCCTAACTGAGTTTAACTAGATATTTTTTACTAATTGAGGTGTTTATTCATTTATTACGCATATCGAAGAAAAGTGTTTCACAGTCGACTTCGGACGAAATATTTGCAAATCATCGATCCACAGTTTATATACTTTCTTATGATCTGCTGGAGATCGGCGAACATCTAAGACTGCTGTCGAAGAAAATCGATTTTTGCGGAAATTTTTATTACCTCTCTCTTGAGCAGTGAAAATCAATCGAACCATGTTCTATTCGACATCGCTACAGCTTGTTTTTGAGAGGCACACCTATCAAGGTGGTTTTTAATGCACGCTCACTGGCAGCGTACGAAGTGAGTGTATTCGAAATCGAATGCCCAAAAATGATTCAACTCATTATTTCCGGTTTTATTTATTCTCCTACCGTATCAACCGTCACGATACCATTTTATGGTTGATCATTGCCTTCTATATTTACGCCAAAAAATAATAACGGATCATTGTGCTTACTCGTTACTTGTTAACCTAATTCTCAACGCTTTTTACCGATCTATACGAATTTTCTTAAACTATTGCTCTCGCTCTTGCATGACTACGGCGCTACAAGTTTTATAATCAAAACGTTATTTAACGCCTAGTACTTACATGAAATGTTATCATCAATGTCAACTTCGCAAAACAACGATTCGACGTCTGATAACAAATTGTTTTACTGTGATGAAGTATCCGATCTGGTTGCAAAGCATGACAGGACGTTTAAAAAAGCGACAAGTGAAGCTATTGATGCTATTAAAGGCGAATGTGCTTCAGAGAAAGCAGCAGGACCTGTGGGAGCACCCGCAGACAGCATTTTTGAAATTTCGCCACGACCACGATTTACGAGGAGTGATGATTGGACAAAGTGGGAGCTCTTATGCAAATTTGCTGACATTATGGGCAGACCAGGGTGGTATAAGGAAAAGTTGGTCCGTCCTTTGCTACCAAAAAACCAGGTCGGTAATCGAAAGGCATCAAAGCGGCAGCATCACCATAATAACGAGAATTCAGAGTCGGCAATGACGAAGGGCGTTAACATTTTTTTGCGTCCGAATCGCACGAATCCAAAGTGGTCTCGTAGCTCGAGCTCATCAACACAACACTTCGGCACGAAACAATGTGCGAAAAGTAGGAAAACAAGTGACAGAGGCGTGGCTATGAGTATCAATCGGGAAGAGTACTACCGGTCAGATGCGAATAGGACGCGAGAGCAAAGTAGCGTGAACGCACTGCCGGGACCATTGCCGCGTTCACAGAGTCGACCATCCCGTACTGCGCATTACCGTCATTCACTTTTACGAAGCTCACCACCATCGGCTAATGGTTGTTTGGTTATTCGACGAAGCGGATGTCCAAAAGGGTCAACGCCTTTCGAAGAGTCGATTTTGACGCCGTCAGATTTAAACGCTATCATTAGAACTGCTGATTCACGAACGCATTCGCGATCAAGCAACCGCGATCAATTGCCATTCTATCTTACCGGCGATCATCCATCAAAAAGTCTATTTTCGCATTCATGCACTCAGCAGCATTCCCTACATACGAAATCTCAATCAAAAAGTCTCTCTCGCCGAGCACATAAATCGCCCAACGTTCAGCGACGAGAGTGTGCTACGAAAGTGGTACCATTCGACTGCAACGCTTCACTGGTGCAGCGAACGCAACAACTGGAAGATTTGTTTCGAGTCGAATGCCTCAAAAAGGAATTAGCAAAAGTGACTATTGGATCGGAGTATCATCGCAATTCGCATGATCACAGCGTTGAGCAATCCAAGTTGGCAAAGATCAAGTCGTCGAGAAGGCGCGTTAACAGTCGCCAAAGGAGAGCGGAACGAGAGTTACTAGAACACTCAAGTGATTCGGATTCAGATAGACCGTCGCTTGGTATTCGACTTTCTCACCAACATCACCACTGTTCACCTCTAGAGTATTCGCATTTACGTTCACGACTTTTGCCGGTGTACACTTCAACGTGCAGCGGCGATGACGATGACGATGTGATGCACGAGCGCCCGAGCGGAACAAATCGCTTTTCAATTAACGCAACCAACGACGGTGATTCGAGGAAGACACATATGGTGTCTCTCACCGATTCGTGGAGTGCGTCACCGTTGGTGTCCGCTTACAATTCTTCACTTTCCTCAATCAGCTCATCACTCACTTCTTCCGACTTTGCTTCGCTGCCGTTTCAACGTATGCATCGATGGTTCGACCGTGTTCGACCGATCGATCAAGCTACCAAATCGATCGACTACAGTGGTATTGGTGGGACAATGGACAGGCATCTCCATCAAATACCGTCAGCGGCAAGTGGAAGTCGCAGTTACTGTGCTGAGGGTGATAGATTCGTGCACGGTTATCGAATGGACGGTAGTGATTTTAAAGTTGACGAAGGCTTCTTGGTTAAAGCTTCTAGTCGAGGTCGTCTGAACAACGGTATGAGGGAGGAAGGTGAATTAGTAGGGAAGCATCGTCCACTTCGACGAATTAAAATTAATCCTGCAAAAGAGAAGTCTTTCTCGCGCTCTTGTGATCTCTTGAATATGCCATCGCAAAGGCGCAATCCTGATTCCTCGCCATCTGCTATGCATGAATGTGAAACGGAATCCTTCAACTGTGTTAATGATTACTGTCCGCATATATCGGAGTTTAAGCCATCTTCTTGGACTCCACGTCCACCGCGATCGCGTGGCCCTAGCGCTGTTGAGCGTCGCTTGAAACGTGGCACGTCGTCCGTTGTGAACTGCTCTCCCTACAGTGGTGGATATGGGTCGATGCTGAATCTGGTAATCAGCGAAAATAATGGTGGTTAGCAAGATTACTCTTTATTTAATGAATCAATTTCTTTCCTCTCAGTTAATTTTCTTATATATGACAACCGAGCTGTTCGTTCGAGAAGTTCTCTCTTCAGAATACTTTTGTTCGAAACAGGCACGAATTTTTAGTCTATGCTAAGGATCCATGGGCACTGATGTTTTTGATCAACGATAGCTTACAAATCCCTTCTATCGAAACAGTCAGTGATTGTTTGAGGATCGCTCTCATGAGAAAGGTCAATGATTACTTGGCCCATATGTGAAGCTTCCCTTGTGCTATCTAAATAATTCTTTCACACCGGATGCGGAGGTCCGCAAATTCTCCAGGACCATACGAGCAAGAAAGGAAGAGGGAGGGGTACGGGAGCTTGCAAGCCCACCATTTTTTTTAAATGGTACATATGGTGTTTGAAGATTCAAGCATTAAAAATTTCCCAATACAAATCCAGATGTGGAAGAACAGCTGCGCTAACCATAATTTTTTTTTGGCGTCTTACGAAGCCTGGAGCGAATTTGCTTTTTCCATGCAAGTCCTGGCACGGCTAATCGTTCTTCTTGCGCTATTTCTGCGTTCTGTTCTCTATTTTCCTAGCAGTCTGTTGTAGTATGAAGTTGGAAAGGAAGCGGGATGGAGGGGGGAGAATGTTCAGACTATGGAGGAAGGGGGTGGGAGGACAAAACGCTAGACACTCGTCATCACGGCATCGCTGAGGAAGGGTTAGACTACCTTTGCCGTCTCCCCTCTCGCTTCTCTTCCCCCGCTGAGCTTGAAAAAGATCATGTTGAAAATCAATTTTGAAAATCAAAGTTCAAAAATTCATGAAAACAATTTCCTGCAAGAGAGGGCATCACCAAAATCACTCTAGTGCGAATAGTTGTGCCCCACGATGTCATAGCAAAATGGTATAAATGGTGAAGTCAGTATGGTGAAATGTACAGTATTAAGCACAGTAATGAGGCTATGCTTTTTATATCAATAGCCATTTTGGTTGGGAGATTGCATTAGTGATATCAATATTAGGAAAAAACGCTACAGTATAGTATTCAAAGCAGTAAAAGTATTAAAGTAATATAATTTGTACCACTGCTTGAAAATATATTTGTGCATTATGTAGTGTACCGCGCTCGATTATGATATGGAACGGCATTCGTAATTAAAGTTTACAAAGAAATACAGCGCACTATTCACTAGCAGAATCTGTGAAAAACTACAACACAGTGGGCATTGTATAGAAGAGGTGCAATGACTCGGTTGGTTATGAAGGAAGCTGCTTTTGATTAAAAACATGTTGCATCGTGCTTTCGTAATTTGCACTCGCCGGTGACCGTTGAAGTTCAGAGTAAACGGGAGAAGTTATGAGGAGCCGAGGAGGATGGGGAAACAACGCAGATGATCCCTTTCATATGTTTTTTTGGGGGATACAATCGAAAAAAATCGTCTGCCTCCCGCAACTCTGTCTCCCTGCTCACCACTCAAATGGTGGAAGGTTATAGACATGATCGTTTTTGATGTGGTCAGAGGCACTGGAGCTGCTTACGCAATGAGTTTGAATGCACCAGTATATTTTCTTTACTAGTACAACAATTGATGGGCATAAAAATAGTAGTTAACAAATGAGGCTAGTTAACTTATCACACTGATAGCTAATATTCAATCAGTGCTGTGAAATGCGATCTAAATGCGCAATGATGCGTGGACAAATGCCATCAAATCGTCAGCATTGTAAGATCTGGATTAATGCGCTATCATACAACCACCTATGATGCTAGCCAGCATGCTGAATGAACGTAACCGAAGATTATATTCTTTTATGATTTAAATGACTGTTTGTGTTTAGTCTGCTATCGAGTTACCTTCAAAAGCACAACAATGCAGCATTGGTTTGGAATGTCCGCCTTAGAGTAGTGCATCGGTGTATGAACTCGACAACACTCGCAATAAAAGTTACATAATCGTGCTTTTTTCCGGAAATATTCATGCGTAATTCTCTTTTCGATTGTACCACGTCCTTGAGATGGATTGCCTCGTTCTTCGAAGAAATTGTTGACTGTTGAACTTGTTGTCCTTCGCTGTCAAAATACAAGCATAGTTAGATTTCTTGTTCTCTCAACGCAACTACTTGTGAGATTTCGACCAAAGCGATGTAAATATGAGGGCACTCCTCTCAGCTGTCCTAGCAATACAGCAAATACGTATGCAAACACAGATTCAAAAATCCTCGGCTTATTTGCAGTCCCCAGCTTTGACTGGCATTTGATCTGTGCTTCGCCAACTGCTAATTATCACGACATGCACTACATAATTGCTTGCTTATGATGACCACAAAGAAAATTTCATCCGAATAATGCTTAAATAAACAACTGTATGTGCTCAGAGGGATCAATCATGTTGATTCTAAGAAATTCACAAGCGTAATAGTATTTCCATGCTATCATAAAGCGCCCGAAGAAGCCGCAAGAAAAGAGAACATGCTCGATAATTACCAAGAACGGCATGCCTTGTTTTGATGACTAGCGACGAAATAGGATGAAAAAAAAAGGCAAAGAAACCGAGATGGTTAGGAATGGTAATTTTTTCACCTTATGCAAATTTATTCCTAAACAGATCTAGTGCTCTGCTCGCTCTTACTTACTTTTTTCGCAGAATTCGGCATGCAAAACGAAATTGCATTTCATTCATGAGAGTAGCAAATGTTGGTCGCATAGGACGATCTATTTGCAATAGTTGAACCAAAAAGTGTGGGGTTACTTTGATGCACTCAAATTGCATTATTATCTTTAACGACGCTTTTAATGGCACCACGAATGGCACCACGAAAAAAAAAGGAGAAGAGAAAACGAGCATTTCTGCGTAGCAAATTAAAGTGCCGAACGATTTACGTATATTGCTCGATTTGGCTCTTTTCACAACGATGTTATTAATTTGTTTCATATCATCTCTCAACTATCATTATAGTTTAAGTTTTCATATCTGTTTTGAAAAAGATATGAAAATATTTGAAAAAAAATTTTATAATCGAATTTTGTAATGAATTTTTCGAGCAAAACCCATATATGGATCGTCTCCTATGTTCGAAGCTTTGTTTATTTGCGCGCTTGAAAATATAATCGTTGCAGCATGTTAGAAATCTTAATCAATTGAATGTTCCAAATCTTCGTTTATTAAATCCAATATCACGTGATTTTTACGCTTGCTTTTTTAAAAATTTTCTACGCTGATTTTCTCTCGCTGTTTGTTTTGCAACCAAGCTTTATCGTTTCGCGTGTGTCTGAATGTCATTGCCACTGGCGAACAACGATCTTACGTCAGTAGTCAGAAAAAGAAATCACTAATCAGCGTGCAGAAATGTGTTGTTGATCTGTCCATGGTGAATAGTATGTGAAAATAGCAGCAGTCTTTCGACGACACTAAGTAGGATGTGTCATTGCGGCTTAGTTGTTCAGTACCGCTCTGTGAGCAATGCGCACATTGTTGGCAGTGTTTGCAATCATTGATGGCATTGAAGTGTTCGTTAAGTGTTTTTGGGACACATAAGCAAACAAGTAACTGAAAGTGAACGCCGTCTTTTTCAACGAAAATCCAACCTTCCTACTCTAAGCTTCATCTTATTTTCATTTCCGCTTAGTTTGTGAGCTGTTTCCCGAAAGACAATGTAAAAGTTTCGGAGTGCGCGAAGTACTTTACTACAAGCATTACAAGTAATAATTTTCAGCAAGTAAATTTGGTAGTACTTGGAGCAATAATTAACCGACAACGTAAGACGATCGCCGAATAAGTACGGCGTTATTTTTTTTTTTAAACGCAAACGTTCACTCGTGCGCATGCGTAAGATGTGCACTATGTGCATAAAACGTTCATCAAGCATCTTGCTTGTTCGGTTTGCTATAGCCTCTGAAAATCTTTCGAAGAGAAATTTTTACCAAACAATTGCATAATATCCTGGCATACATTAACGGTTCAAAATATCGATGAAATTCGAACAACTTCATTCACTGTGTCCGTTCACTGTCTTTCAGGCTTACAAAATCTCGAGTAACACAAACTCTCGAGTGAACTTCAATGTTTTGTCGGGCCGGTGATTAATTCTTCTGTGTTTCAGTCGCTTTGTGTGCATGAACATACGTAGATTACTCCAGATCTTAATGGAGAATGTAGTTTGCAATGAGATTAGATACCTGTTATGAAAGCACCAACTACCAGAATATTTTAAAGAGTTATTTTTTAGTAATCGAAATAATTTGCAATAGTTGGAGCTGATCCAGTAGTGGAGCAAAGCTGGAGCTGATATGTGACATTTAAGTGTATTAGCATTGATCGGAACATTTCTGTTCTTTGGAACGCATTTTCAAGCTTTCAGTATGTAAATTAATTCTCACTTCTGAGCTCCACAAAAAGTATTTTAAAGTCCGAAAAATATCTCAATCTTCTTAAAGAATTTCGTTGTCGGTTTCGTTGTTGTCATTTTTGCCTATCAAATTCGGCAGCTAAAACCGGTTTCAGTTTCTCCCATGTTGTTCGAAACATAACACAGATTCCAGATCACAGGGAAATCATCAAAAGAACAGATTGTGTTCAGAAATCATCTTGATCAAGCCATTTTCACAAAATGTACAAGCTAGGAATACTTTGCTCTTTCAAAAGTGAATTTTTATTAAATTTCAGAAAATACGTATGCTAGTGAATTACTATTTCACTCTGAAAAATATTTGCGCATAAGAATTCATCACATCATCGGGTTTTTTTTCACATCCATAAATGCTCCTTTAGGTGTTAAACACAGTTATAGCGTAGTCGTTTGAAATTAGTGGTGACGAAGTATTCGATTCGCATGTAGAAGTTGTTAGAGTTCAAATATATGGCATGCCAATATGATTCAAATATATAATTCACATGGACATGTGCGATGCGCGATTGTTGTCATCTTCCGGTTAGAGTTCAAACTTAAACGAAAATTTTGAGCGCAGAATTTCGGTAGAGGAGAAGCCGATTTGGTGCACTTTCGACTCAGCCAGTCATTGTCTAGTATCGCGGCGAATAATGTACGTTGGCAGCTAAAACGTGTTTATTGTGAACAAAGAGATAAAATAGGGCGACAGTCTAATGGAAACTAATGTGGTTTTGTCTCGAAATGACAACATTCATCGTTCATGTTGTGATCATCGCTGAAAATGTTTATATCGCTTCGAACTGAGCAAAAATGAGTTGTGAATGTCATACAATTAAACCAAAAAATGCTCTTGAAATTTTTCAATTGGTGAGCATATTTTTGCCGAGTTTTTCTCGCCATTAAACATAGTCCGATTTGAAGAGACAAGCGACACTTGTAATTTGTTTGGAGCTTTTTTTCTCAGATAATTCCAGTTAAAATTGTAACGTCGATACAGCGCATTTAGTGCATCGTCAATGGTGGTCGGTCTCCCCCTCCCCCTTACCCTACTCCCTCTTTGCACCCAATACCGATGACTATTTTAGAATTCAGCTAACCGTATTTGGGTGCTCAAAAAATAATGAGATTTTCCAATGAAACCATATTTTTTATGTCGTGATTATGCCACAGAAGTTAGCGAAATTTTGGTACGAGGCGATAACGACAATTCGAAGTATATTATATTGGAAATCGTAGGCTTTAAAAAAGGCTAGCGACTGATCGCTTACGTGGCGGTATAAAGCGAGATGCTGCATGCAAAATGTTTTCATAAATTGTGCGCTGTTAAACTCTCTTGATGAAACTCAAACATCCAATCAATGGCGATTAAAATTTTGTTTTGTTTTAAGCCTTCCGAACAAAGCCATTGCCATTGCCCAGTGAAAACGGTTGAATGAAGTGAAGATTCAAGAGGCCGACTTTTTGCAGTCGGTACGACGTTGAATCTGCGCTAAGGAAATTTTCTAATTCCAGTTAGCGAAATTGAGATCGTGATAAAAATTTTTTTTGGAACTCTCAATTTTTCAGAAGTTCTCAATAGATGCCCAAATGAATCGTTTATATTTTCATACCATTGAAATAAGTAGTATGGTTTTGCTTATGGCGGCAATTTTGGTCAACAATATTCTTATACGTATTTTGGATTCGTGCTTGCCAAATAGCATATGGTTTCTTTGTTTTCCATTTTGGTAAAGAGAACATCCTTCACGTAATCTGGTTATGACACCATAAGGCAAACACAAACAAAAAATTGCTTTTCGGTCACAAAATAAAACTACCTTATCACGGTGGTTAAGCACCGATTTTTCTCTAGAGTTTTCGTTAGCATTTGTTTTCCTCCTTGCAAAGCGCACACTAGGCTTTAGCAAGGTTATATGAAAGTTTCAATGACCGACCAACTAATGGTCATCAACCAAAACGGCAAACACTGATCCAAAGCCCCTCAAATTGTTGCGGATCAAAATTTTCCTCAAGTAATAATATTTAGTGATCGGGAAGAGGGTTCAAAATTTGGTTGATGTGGGTTAAACGCGATCCCGGTCAAAACCCGAAGTCCCCATTTAACCGGTTCCGATACGGTCTCGACGCCGCATACGCGGAGTGGTAGTTCAGACGCACTGCCGTTGAACGCGCTAACCTTGCTTGCTCAGAGCCGAACATGGTGCTTTCAGTCATGTCGGCATTGGCGGGAAAGTCGGATGCGGAGACTTGACGGCGAAACCTGGCAAACAATGTGCAAGTTGAAGGAGAGAATGGGGGATGCGGGGGGGGGGGGGGGGGGAGCGGGGGGGGGGGGGGGCGACCAACCGTTCCAATTAATCATCAAGGCGTTGCCTATGAGAACAACAAAAGCCACAGTGGGTAGCCGTAACTAACTGTGGGTCGCAGGGGGGGTAGGCAGGAGCAGTTGAGCTGCGCTTATTAGATCCAAGTAAATTTGATCTGAAGACATCTGAGTCACATCCATTTGGGCTGCTTGCATTCGAGTTAGCGTAATGAATTGTTGTGATCACAAAAAACCCCACAGATATCACTGCAGTTTGTCGGGAAGGAAATAAGAAATTAAGAATGCTGAGCATCTTCCTGTTCTAGTTGGCCCTGCATCTGCAGCAGTAGCCGAACGCTTATAGTGTTCTCCAATCGCCCATCTTGTACTACCGCAAGGTTCATTAACAGCCAGTAGCTCTGGTATGCATTCACCCGTGACGTATATCAGTAGCGTACTGTTTATTGTTTGCCAGCACTTGCTCTTGCGGTCTGTAGTGATCATCAGCAGTCTGTACTATGCATGCAGCCTTCAGTAATGACGTTGACCAGTTGTAGTTTTCACCAGCTGCATGTATTCAACCTTGACCGCCATCACATGACTGGTAACATTACTTGAGAGTCCATCAGTAACATGTACGAGTGCCCTAATCTCCACTAGTGATCGTTGCTAACGATAAAGTTTTGGCAGTAGACCGTACTTGACCTCCATCGCCAGTAAATGACATTTGGTTACTGGCAACTGCATAAGCAAACATCAGTGACCTGCGCCTATGAAAGAGGGCTTGTCAATTGCTAGCACCTGAAGTGTACGCCCGTAGCACTGAATTTCTGCATATACATTTATCTGCGCTCTTTGCCTCAGCACACCTAGCAAGCATCGTTGAGTTAGCCTTCATCTGGTTATGAAGGATACCCTTTGAATAGACTTTTTTGCTGCGCAAGGTCTCAAAAAAGTGCGTCCCACCATCACAGTTCTCATTATCGATGAATTCGCAAGAAATTACGATATATCCAATATCTAATTACGATAAAAACAGCAATGAAGTTTACTGAAGTAAGTGAAAAGTATGATGAGTTAGTAATTTAAGTCCCAACGAAGTGAATAACTGAACACGTTTTTAAGTTTATTCATCGTTTCATTGGAAGTGTTCTCATCGTCGTGATAGTAAAGGGACCATAACATGAGTTTTCGGTAAAGCAATAATGAAGGCGCGGAAAAAAAAAACCATCAAATATACACAGCGCCATGGGAAACGTATCATTAAAAATGATTCTAAACATGGCATACCGATATGAGTGGGGGAGCATTTCTCATATAATGTAGAAAAAATTCCTGCAAGTTTGGGAATTTCAGGTGATTTTTTTCTTTTGTCGGGAAGACAGTTTTTGCTAATTCTCATATCGCTCTCTATAAGTCAACCAAAGAAAGCATCTGCTTCATTTTGCACTGCTATGGAATGCACAACTCAGCAGCGTGCAGCCCGCTTGTACCGGGCTCAAATGTAATGACGCCGGAGGTAGTGACGTTCTCATCTGTTCACTTTCCAAGCCATTTTCCTCCAAAGCAGAGATGAAAATTTGGTCTCCTGGATTTTCCGCATATTTTCGCGCACACTGGGAATCGGAAATGGCGTATCGAGGAAGAGGAATGATGATAGCGGAGAAGAGGATCGCTTACCTCGCGGACTTAAACTTACCGATATTTCGTGAGCTCATAGCGCAAAAGAAACAAAAATTTAGCGGATTTGATACAAGGGGTCGGTTGAGAACGTTGCTCTGTTTATTTATTGTAGGTAACGATCATCGTTATAAATAAAGCCGCCTTAAAGTGCTGTGAATAACCGCACTTCATTTCCATTCGAACGACGACGATTTTTTGAAAATAGCCATCATTGGAGACTACAGGCCTGTCAGGATTGCTTCGATCGGTCTGAAGGGTAGAATTACCAAATTACCAAAGTGCCAAATTATCATAGCACCTTCGGCACGTATTCGCATCTGCTCTTTTTCGCCCATAATAGCGTCAAACTAGCTATTTGAAGTCTGCGTTTGCCGAGGTTCGTCTGACATATGCTTTTTGTGTGGCGGCCGCCAAACGTTGTTATGAATTGTTCGCTAGTATTCTTTATTCCGCGATAAAATCCCTTCCTGCGTGTGCTTTGTGGTCCAATCTACCGCTAAACGCTTTCCAGTATGAAAAATTCCTTCCGCCGTTTAGTCGCCGCCAATGGTTTGATAGAGTGACTTCAAATCGAACGTAGAAATTTGTTCACTGCATAGACGATGTTTGCCAACCTTAGCTCTAATGGTTCAAGGTAGGGGATTATCATCCCTAGGAGCAGACAGACAACTGCATACATGTGTGTTCTCGAGTGTTCGTGTGCAGGTTTGCAGAATAGCATTAAACCGAATTTTCACCAGTTAAGTGCTTTAAGTGTTTCCCAATATAGAAAATAAGGTGCTGGTCGATTTGGTTGAATATGACCAAACAGAAAATACACTGAAAGTATTCCTAGATGGCTTAGGAAACCCGCCGGTTTGACGCCCATTTGTATATTACCACACCGCTATCCCATTCCGCCATGTGAAATTGTACGAGGTAACTGCGATGATAGCTTGTAACATTTTCATTTCTGCTGCGTATAATATTGAAGCTGCGCCACCTCCTGATGGGCTTCCCCGCTAAAGAGAGCACATAGTAAATTTTAGAACAGAAGGCGCTTCGTAAACACTTTTTGATCAATGTCGAAGGGACATGTGCTGTCATCCAAGCGGAAGACTTGTATTTGATATAGAGTTTGTAGTCTTGCAGATGTGCAGCAAGGGTCTTCAATTCGCTGGAACCCATACTCAAAGGAGGATCGGTTATCATTTTCTTTTCGAAATAAAGCACTTTAGTTGCTGTGCTTTTTGTTTCTGATTTTCAAACTTCAAGTACCATTGTCGTTGTGAATCGTCTATCTCTACCGAATACGCATGAACCATTTGACTCACGTAGCTCTAGCAAATGAACAACTTTTATACAGCGGCTGTATCTGTTATCGCCCTGCGGCGGAATCGATGACCGTCGCATTTAATCCTCGCTTTCACTTTTAAGCATTATTTAGTACAAGCCAATAGTTATTCAAGTCAAGCCAAAATTTTTCGTACTTCGAATTTTTTTGAATGAGTATTCTATGAGGACAATGTTAATTGCCTATCTTTTCAATGTATGCAGCTGCTCCTCCTTGTAAAAATTTAGTTAGTGCATTTGCGCCTAATTAATTTTGGTAAGGTAAGGTAAGGTAATTTTGGCAGGGCAATTTTGGTAAAGGTAATAATTAAGGTCGTTATGCCTTAGTGTTTAGAAGTCGTATGCCGATCTAGTTGAGCCGTTGATTTGCATTTGATGCTCGATTGTCAGTTAATTGATCGTTGTCACACGAAAATTAACTATATCAGAAACAGTCACTAATCGAAGTGATAATGCGTTTCCTGCTAGCGGCATTACAATGTCCAATCATTTTTTTGCAATGATCAATCGATAAGCTGTTGCGCAATCGACTGTTTCTTTCGTGCAATGTTCGATCACCTTTTGATCATGTCACAGCGATCGTCAAGGTAATATTTAAAAGCAAGATCGAAGGATTTGTTTCTACATCTACTTTTCAAATTTATCGATCATTTGATGCAGCCTTTTTCTCCTCTTCAACCGAGGTGGAGTCTAATGTTAGGGAGATGGAATTAATTGCTGGGCGCAGAGGCTCATTCGTTTCGCTTACGAAAAGTTTTCTTAACTTTAGCCTGGAAACTGTTACGCAGCCTTCAGTCGTATAAAACCGCGTGTGAGGGTTTTATTTCGTTTTTCATTCTGGAGGTAAAAAGGAGGAAATTATTAATTATTCATATTACAACAAATACCATTAGTATGGAGGGGGGAGGGGGGGGGGGCAGTAGCTCAGTGGTAGAGCTCCCACTTCATATACGGTAAACATGGATTCGATTGCCGGCTGCTTCCCGTCATGCCACTAGCAGCGGATCTAGCTGTTATTATTTAACAGCAACTTAAAACAGCCAAAGGAATGGCTATGCTCGGATTGCGTTTGCATCTCAGCAACATCGAGCCATCGCAGTGAAGGCTCAAGCGATCTTTGAATCTTTGAACCATTCGTATGTCCAGTGACTGCATGAACATTTTTGTCATCTCAGAAAATCTTCCCATTTAAGGGTAACAGCCTCACATTGCGCCTGCTGTTAATAACAAAGAACACTCGTGAAAATTATGTTACACCGCGAATGAGGTGCAAAGTTGATAAAGGTAGCATTCGACCTTCGCTAAGCCTTTTATGTAAAATTGTCGCACTTTGGGGTGTCCGATAGCGAGCGAGTCCTTCAAAGAAATTGTTAGCGAATGTGTCATTGCCAACAAGATTCCTTTGCGGTGATCACTGACGCTAATAATCAATCATCTGATTGACGTGATGCGATGTGCATTTCTGCTATCAGAAATCATAGACTTTCTTCATAGCTACTGCTCTCTGATCGTAATGATTCTTGGGACACAGGCACATATTTGGTATGGTGAGTAAGAAGCACTGGAAAACAACCTTCGCCCAGCAAACGCATTTTCGACGTTCAAGCCGTCGACGCTTCACGTACTTTTTAGCTTTGCGCACATCGTTTTATTGACCTATAGTGGCAGATCTTTGAATGACAAGTTATTTTTGTTCGATGGATCTTAATTCCTACACTTTGAGGACCTATTTCAAATTGATGAAAAGATTTCTAGCAGAATTTCAAGAGTAACAAGAGTATAGATTCGTTTAAGAATGCCGAGTGAGTGCAAACTAAACGGAAATTCTTATTAGCACGGAAGTTGAGCTGTTGAGGGCTCCTTCCGATTTGGCATTAAAACTTCCATTTTGAAGAAGACATAAAAGGGAGCAAGTTTTTGCGTTGAGCTCACCAAGTTGCTCAGCTGGTGGCCCGCACTGACAGCCTTTTCTCTCATCACCCTCTTTCGAACATTCTTTCTATTAGTCAGTTTTGGTGCATTCAGTGAAACATAGCTGATGCTTACAGTTTGCGTTGTTGTATAGTGAAGCTCATATTTGAAATGTTCCTCTACGGGAGTGCAACTTACAAATCAATCTTGCCTTCTTAGATGCATGGTTAATGAGCATGCTTAATTTGTGACCAAGACTAGGTGTTTCATGATTGCTGTATAAGGTTGTTTATTATGACACACTCAAAAGATTTTGTATTGGAACCTCCTTCATCATAATGCTTCATCATTTTCAAATGCGCTTCATCTAACTCTTTCTTTATTATTTGTTGGCCAACAAATTCACTGTATCCGAATTACTATCAGAAAAACGTACTCGTCCATTTACTCAGCACCACGAAATGTTCATTTCCTCATCTCGTCTGATTTTGTGTGATCTAACCAAGAGTGCCCCTAATACCGTTATTTTTCTATTTAATATTTTCCGAATGGTCGCTACAAAAGATTTTTTAAGGCGCTAACCACGATGGTATTTGATTTATCACACTGTGTAGCAGAAATCCGCCTCAGAATACAATTACGATGTGCTCACAAATACGATGGGAACTTTTCGAACTGTCAGCTGACTATTGGGAAATTTATTGAGCTATTGTGGACTCAATAGTACCCTTAGACAAGTACATTTGGGCAACATCACCACACGCTTAGATTATTCAGTTTTATCAACGACGTCTGCCGATATCTTGCTCACATGCGTGCACACGTATGCCTCACAGGCCTTATAGTTTTACTTTGTTGGAGTATATTAATTCCAGCCGTACTTTATTGCACTATATGAATTCCAATATTACTTTACTTGATTCCACGTAGATTCTCAAACACTGATGTGTGAATTTTGCATGTCGACATTGTTTGTGACGAATGGCGGGGTTGTTTACGCTTTTACTGCTTTTACTGCCTCGTAGTGTATTGCTTGTGATGCTACGAAACGAGTCCACTCTACCTTGCGTCTTCTATTGCATACATTAGTCTTTAGGTCTTGTTTCTTGCTGAGGAAACATCACAATTTTCAGAAAAAAAAAAGAACTGTTCACAGCACAAATGCCACTTCATGAGTTATCTTTTACTTTCGAAGAAGCAAAAACATTTTGACAGTTTTTTTTGCTTCTCGCGAAGAAAGCATCAAATGAAAAAATCGGTTAGAGCGCAACACGATTTTGTTCACTTCCGTACATACTTTAAAAAAAAAAGCCGCAGTTCGTGTGTCATTGCCGAATAATTTAGCGGTCGTTAGAGTTTCGCAACGACTAACACGTTTGAATGTGTTTGTAGTTCTTCGTTCTTCTAAGGTTGATCAACGGCTCAGCGTCATTGTGACGAATTCATTTCGCTCACAATTGCCTCATTCATGACGGGTCTATCGACACTTCAGTTGACGTTACGTAACCAGACAGCCGGTTCGTGATGACCGTATCGCACGCTTCTTAGAAGGCTATACGTTTATTCATCCCCGGTTGAAGTCTTGGTTCTTTCAATTGAGAAACATATGACCATCTCTTCTACTGTCCTGTTTTATTGTTCTTTATATTTCTCTTTTGTAGTCGGCTTCCCACAGTCAAAAGCAGATGCTACAAACATCTGTTTGTTGTCGGTTTTTGATTAGTCTGCGTTCATCTTTTCACACTACCCTAATGTTTTGGTAAGATTAGCTCTTGTGAACAAGTTTCCATCTCAGGCACATATACAGGCAAACAACGCAATACTTACTTATATGTTCGAACTTTGGAGAAAACACACATCATCCACACTCCACTCTCACCAGTTTCATAACATTGAAAAGTGGCGGCGAATGCCCGGAGGCGATGAGTTAGGCTAATTTTATATAAAATTTATCAATCTGAATTGCTACCAATTTACATTCAAAGTAAACATTTGCAATGATCAAACTCAAAAAAAAAGTGCCAAGCATTCCTTATATTCTAATCGTGCAACGAAGGTAGCTGGGTGGGCCAACGTTACAACAAAGTTTTAGTGTGTTTTTTTTGTTCCATCATCTACCATTAAGTGTACTATTTTGACTTTTTTTTACAGCGTCACGAAAGTCGAAATAGTGTATGTAAAGTCACGACAGAAACTCGAAGTGTAGATGTTGAATTTTTAGGTACTCGTCAAATGTAAACAAAAGAGAAGTGGATTTGTGTTTCCCTTCGCAACCTTTGTTCTCCCATTTGTGATTCTTTTCCACCTTTAATATTGGTTGCTCATATGTGCGTACCTTCCAAGCTGCATGTTTTATCCGAATTTCCATTTGTTTCACTTCGAATAAGATTGCTATTCATTTGAAAAGCCGGTTTTTTTTTCTTGCACGATCAATATGCCCTTAAAATCTCATTATTTTCAATTTTCTCGTAAATAATTCAAAGTAAAAAACGGAGAGTGTCGCTAAATTGAGCTCACATTTCTATCACGTCTCACAAGGGTGAGGGAGGGGGGGGGGGAAGGGGAGGTGATTATGTACTGAAGCGCCAATTAGTCCAAAATGAATCGTCGGTATGGCCATGAAGCAAGATCGTTTTAAGTAGCTTGTACTGTCTAGCGGTATTAATCGTTCACATGCAAAAGAGTAATTGCACGGAGTAAAACGCAGTATTAAGTACTGCTTACTTCATTTAGTCATAACTGTTTTTTTAAAGTATTCCCTCAAAGCGTTGCACATACGCGTTCCAGCTTCTGTTCCCGAGCCACTTCTGCACTACTTCATAAATAAATCTTGCATAAAACACGTCTATGGTTTGCATCGCTAGTTGCGATTAGCGGCTGCAGTCTTTCCAATGCACAAAATTTTTTATTCATGATTTTCAGAAAACAGCTCAAGCTGTTTTTTTGTACTTTCAAACAGAGGGGGCACTCATTTAGTGATGGGCGATTTTTGGAAGCAGTCAAACAATTACGTTAAACGTCCTCTTAACTATGGTGTATGTATACATTTTTAAGTCAACACGAATGACTGTTTACGAAGCGTAAGGACAAAGAAAACGCGATGTAATTGTAGATGTGTTTATCCGTCAGTCACATCCTTAAAATTGGTGGTAGAAAATAATCGATCTTCTTCCTCTATGTAATCGTTCTAGAATTTGGGCGTGATTTTCAGGAAACAGTTATACATCATAAGACAACTGAAATACTTTGCTAATATGTAGTAAGAGTTCAGGACGACGGGAACTCGTTACTTTTAGGGAGTTTTTTTGATGTACCTGTGGGAATATTTACTTGTTGGAACTTTGATTTTCAGAGGAACAAATGCTTTTTTTTTTTTCGAGTCGCGATCGTTAACTGCGACAAATTTAAATACTTTTAGGTGTTGGTATGTAAAGAACTAAAACGTGTTGAGTGTTTGGTTTTGGCAATTAATTCCTCGTTGCTCTAAAGGTTATCAAAAAATGTGCTATACAAACTACGCAATAAATTACTCTATCACTCGAGCGAACAGAAATAATTTGTAGCTTGTTTTGAAAGAAATTGATATATTATCATTTTTTTGTCATGATATAACTCTTCTAGATGTGTGCTTAACGTTTTGAGCAGTCGAAATTGGCTATCAGAAAAATAATCATAGTCCGGGATACTCAATCTGAGCAGCAAATCACGATTCTTTGAAAACTCTAATTAAACTTTATAAAAAGTTTGGTTTTCAACGTATTTCAACGTATTTCTAAATTTCACGTTCACCTTTCACCCTTCTATTTCGCCCAACTTTTGAAGATGTCTTTTTAGGTATAAAAGACGACGTTGTGTAGCACTAGGAAATGCTAAAATGATCTCTGCAAACATTCGGCGACAATTCAAAGAAAAGCGTATCAGCATCTAACAAAGCGATTATATTTGCGCTCGATGTCATCTGCTGTCGAATCAAATAGTTTAGTGAGGGGGTTGTCGTCTTGTCGATATCATCGTAAAAAATGCTACTGCTCTCTTCGCACATGAACATCGCTGACTTTGGCCGATTGGTGATCTGAGTCGATGCTCAAGGTATACCTAGACTTTAGGATAACTGAATTGTTGAACGTTTAAAACTTCAACCTGAATGCAGTCGTGTTGCTCACTTGAACGGGATCGATTGATCTAACATTGCTGATCGACAATCAGCAGAACAAATAAAAAACGCTCTAAATTCTTGGGAAAATTTAAAATCTTATATACCAAAGGTGCAAATTATATTGCCTAAAAAACACATAGTGAGGTATAAGAGAAAATTTTGTATGCTTTATGTACTAAGTTGTACTAAGTCGATGACTCTCACAGTGAAACTTTCTTGCGTTTACGTTCGAGAAAAAAAAAACTGAGATTGAAGGAGGGCCACTGCCCTCGTTTAAACCACTTTTGACAGATTTGAGAGCACAGCTGCCCACCAAGAGTAAGCTAAACGGGCTCATAGGAACGCATTGAGAAATTTTTCGAGCGCCATAAACATATCAATCGCCCGCTGTAATCATCATCGTATTATTTGCTCGATGCAGCATATTTGCCTCTCAATTTCGGTCATTCGTTTTGCATCGTAAATTACTAGCTCAATTCTTCGTTCTTAGTCTTTTACCATTGAGCTCTACATTGATTGTCCATATCATACGGCTGAATAGTGAGTGGACTGCTATATTAAGTCGATGGGTTGTTCAAGAGATATAGCGGGTCCGAAATAGCGGCTTGGAGATCCACCATAGTTGATCTCACAAGAGGGCACCTTAAGACATTACGGAATTTTGCGCTTAGAGTATGTTCGTCGCTTTTGTCTGCGCCGTTTGTCTGGCAAGGAAGCATAAAAGGATATTATTTCTGAAAACCGATGTTCGGGAGTCCGGATACGATCCTAACAACGAATTCAAAGTTCAGTTTTTTCACTCGATTACTGCAAACACCAACCAGTGATAATGATATTTTTATATATTTTAAACTGACTGGAATCCGAACAGTCTAACACGTTATGATACGATATCAAACCACGGTATGAAATCTTGAAAGTCTTAGTGCGACCTGTTGATATGATCGTTCTCAGCGAGCGTTCTGCATGTGCGACCTTTAGAGGACAGCTCATGGCTTATGTGATCGAGAGAATATATCTGTTCACATTTAAAGAGAAAAATTTTGCAAAATTTTGTACCGCTATTAACTTGCATTGATCAGCAGCGCTCTACAAATATCTTACTTTGTTACTTTGGTACTTTCTCTGGTACTATTTTGGTACTTCATACTTCGAAACCTATTGCACACACTCCAATAGACACTCCAGTTTAGCATTGTCTGATATTTCTGTTGCTGATTTTTGTTTAGACGTACTGAATAACGCAATTTCTAGGCACGTAGAGATTTGGTAATAGCACACACTGAGCACTTTTGGCTCATTTTTAATGTTGTCTATGCCTGAAAAAAAAAGATGATGAAAGAGTGCCGATTAACGTTTAAAAATGCTAAGTAGTTAAATTTTTCCTCAGCAACGATCACCTATTTTTCCTCTTTCATTTTTTTTCCTTTAATTGAATGAGTGATGAGCGAATAAAATGTTTAGTGACTGATGGTGTTCTTTAAAAAAGCATAGTTCGTTTATAAGTGTTGTGCGGAGAAACGAAAAGAATTTTTAGCCAATTCGCATCGCTCATCTATCGCAACTCTTCTTCGTCTCCAATCCCAAATGCACTTTTCCGCAACGATGCACTTAAACTTAGATGGCCGTAGATGATCAAATTTAAAAGTTCATCAACAATAGCGAAACTCATAAAAGTAGAAAGTGTTTTATGCAGCAACGAAGAGCCCTTCAATCGGAGCCTAAAGCTTCGTTTTAAGCTTCTTTTTTTCATTCATTAAAGAAATCATCAAAGCATACCTGCTGATTGAATGCAATCAATTTTTGCAGCAGCTGCATTCTTACCTCTTATCAGTTCTTATTCTTTTCTCTCTCTTTTTTTTTCGTTTTAAGTGTAAAACATCTTACCTTCTTCACACCATCTCGTTCACATTTGCCTGCGGCTGTCCTCATCCATTGTTCATTCTCGACGACATTTAGTCTTTCCGTTTCGAGCGCGCCTTTTAATATGTTCGACTTTATCACTGATTTCAGAAGAAAAGGAAAACATAAAAACGTATTAGTTTAGGTCCATGGCGCTTTGACACCTTAATATATAGCAGAGTTAGTTCAGAAGAGCGACACGCCTCCTTGTGCGCTTTGGCAAACTGGCATTTGCAATGCATCTTTTATGTATCTTGTTTTTCTGCTTTCCACATGTTACTATACGTAAATTTGTGCGTATGTCTGGTGCTTCTAGCTTGCAAAATCAACTGTGATAGGATAGAACACTGGAGGACATCAAGCGGTCTTTTCACTTGAAAAGTGTACTATCTAGGCCAGGTAGAATTTCCTCGATTTTTAAACAGGGGCAGCTGTGGGTAAAAATTTGCCCTCATCTCAACCATCTACGTTGTACATGTCAAAACAGGATTGCAGAGCAATTGGAAATGCGAGTAAGGGGGCTAGCACGATAGGTGCCTCGGCAACGCCTATAAAACCAGATAGTTTCATGAAACTGCTCATAAACGGCGATTATTCAAATTCTTCCCTACCGGTCTACCTGTACAAATGTTCGCCTGAAGATGCGATTTTCTATGTCTTCAGCGGCCGAATATGTAGCCCAACCGGTCGTTACATGCACGCTAATTTTTCCTTCTTTAATGGGCTATAACCCCCCGAGATCACCGATTAAAGGTAGGACGTCAACCTGAGGTTTAGGCTACAGCACCAAATTTCGTATCTCTTGTTTCATTGGTTTAATCGCTGAAACTGTAGGACGAACATACAAACACACTTAAACTCATACGTACATGCGAACAGATATGACGTTGTTATAATGTATTGTGCAGAGTGGAAATCTGCTGAAGTATAAAAAAAATCATCAGTGTTAGACTTGCAATAGCAGTCGGGTTGGATAACGTTCAAGAAGCTGCTATTAGTAAGTTATTCATAAAATCTGCTGGTTTCAATAGCAGGTGTCCAAAGCGCACATCGTCGGGCATTCATAGGGCCGTCTTTCCTTTGGCAATATCGGAGATCATTCCGCAGTTCCGTTTAGTTCACATTTTTGTGCTCTGAAAACACTCATACGAAATCGCTGAAAGGGTTGGTGGATTTTTGAACTATGAATTTCTAGGATCATTCAGAACGAACCGTGGATGCCAAAGGATAAGAGTCCAAGCATTGATCGGTCCAAGCGTGAAGGAATGAGGCATGCTAAAATACTAGAAAAATAAACATTAAAAAAGCATGGTAGCACGCTTCATAGCAGAGTACTTCAAATACAGTTCCCTCGACATGAAGATATTTTGTGCTAGAATGCTATTAGGATGTTGCCGGGTGGTTTTGCTTTTCCTCCCTGGGAAACGATGTAAAACTTCTAGACTTTTATGAATCATATGACGCGTAAAAAAACGAAAGCTGTCAAATATACCATTTATTCTCGCATACTGTAACGAAACAAGGTGTTGCTCATTGAATTAAAAGTTAATAGAGCGAGTGAAAAAGCAGAAATTTCGATTTCCAAATTTTGATTGCTCAAACTGTAAAAACATGTGCTTTTTTCCGAATGCCGCAGGGCATGAATGCTTTTCGTCTGCCAAAATTGAATTAGTGAATTGGAATGGAAAATCAATTGCCGTTGCGATTAGCTTTTGATGAGTAATTGAACCAAGTAAGCGTTTTGACTCTTTCTGAAAATTTATGAACAACACCACTTTTCGAACGTATGGCGTGAGGTTTTACTCAAACCTATCGTTGGTGCTTGACCATTATGTCTTCGTATCCGCTAATCGTATTTCTTCACCTTTAAAATCAGAACTGCTCACACATTCAACATTTTGCGAATGATGCATTGATTTCTTGGAATAGGCATCGCTCCTCTGATTAGACATAAACACAAATTTGGTATTTTTTCCCTCATCAGAATCTTCGATGTTGGTGAAGAAGGGGAACTAGACGCTACGTTTCGTTTGTATCCGCTGATTGCTTGGAGAAATCGGCATGAGGTTAAGCGTTCAAGTCTAATTTCTCCACCACTTTCGTTCTTCAAATTGCTTCAAAAAAAAAGCAAAAAATCGTTGCGGTCTCTCTCTTGTTTTCTCATTAGTTTCATTGTTCTAGTTTTAATTCGAATTCTCTGTTTTATGCTAGCGCACTTACTCCCCCGCCTTGCGGTAGTGTGGCACAATGACTGCGTTCTGTCGTTTAGGCCTGGCTTTATGTATGTACGAAGGGAATTTGTGTGAGGGGATCACAAAACCTCCTAGAAGCGATAGGAAGAAAGCTCATCGAGCAATTAAGCGTTTCAACGCTTCTTCGTTTATTCGGAAGCGAAAGCATATGAGTAGTCGTTTTGTGTATATTGATACCAGCTTACGTTTTCATTTTACCGTTTCATATCCACCATACGCTAATGATATTTGTTGATTTCCTCCTGTACGTTTCACCCTAATCGCTCACTGGTTCTATCGCATACAGCCTCTTGCAATGATTTTTGGAATGCATTTTGTTTTGACGCTGGGCAAATTTGCATTTTGCAAACTATACTACGGTGACACCATCTCTCTACATATACGTTGCGCCCGCCTATCCGCCCCCCTATTTCCAGCAGTTCCCAATTAAGAGCCATTGCGTCTGTGCCCATCTGCGCGCTATAACATGACTAGCGAAATATGCCGTACATAATTGGTCAACTTCTAGATCCGGTTTGAAACGGTTTGATTTAACCTAATGACAAGCGATAGGTATTGGGCACCTGAAGGCGCTGAAAAGCTTGTGTCCATTTTGTTGCGTTTTTCCGATGGTCTGGTCGCAGATGAGCTATTCTTTGATGGGCGATTTGTTCGACGAGGTGAACTACCAATTTTCATTATTTGTAGGCAATTCATAAAACCACATGACCCGCTAGGTTGAGCTGGTAAATCGTATGTATTGGCATTGCATGGTATGCAGTCCTATTTGTTGATGCTAAGACTTTGCGGCATCGGTGCAATTTTTCTTCACCTCTCCACATACTACCGCACGCTGTTCATATACTTCTCCGTTCTCGCCTCACTCATGCACGTAAAAGTGCGGCTGATGTCATCCGTTTCCACTCTCCTTCTCCCCCTTCCCTACTGGCTTAGCGGCGTTTTTCTTCCTTTGAACAAATTCTAGTTGTGAGTAGCGCTTATTTTCTTTCCCATTATAATTTTTTGTTCTTACACAAGATCAATGAAACGTGCAATTCACTCACACTAGAAGTTCATGTGCAAGCGATATTTGTTTGCGATGTCACTTTTACAGACGTTGCGCTCAGATAAGTCAAATTTTTATCGGCGGATAGTATCTAGTGTGTGTGTCGCGTTTTTGTACTATCTTGTTGCACGCGCTGTTCCAATGTTATTATTTTGATATATCTCGTTATTCACATAATGCTTTCCATCGGCAAGTTTGTTTGGAAGTTGATATTTTTTGATACCGATCGCAATGATGCTTAATGTCAAGCGCTGATATTATTGATAAAGCCTAAAAAAATTTTTAATGAATGAAAAAAAGAGTTAAGGCGAAAGAGGTCACAATTTCTCAACACTTTCAGTAATTCCAACCAATTCCAGCTTCAGTCGTTCTTGTTCTTGTTGCGTTTTGCAATTTTTCGAAGCTGAAAACCTATGCTGCTTTTGCATATGCAAGTTTGCAACTTCATTTGCGCTCATATCAATTGACCGCATTCAGAAATATGAAACGCTGACAAGCCGTTAACGCAAAATCACTCTTCGTGACAGCTTGTGCTGCATTTCAAAGTCGAAACATAAACACCTTTCTTTTCCATGCAGCGATGATTTAAGTGTTCGCTGAAAATTTTTTTTTCAAACGTTTCTTTTTGTCGTTTCACTTATTCTCATGAATCATTTCCTGTCAGAATTTTTATGAATTTCTATTTCTGCATATGTTTATTGTTACGAAACTACTTAGGCGAACACGATTGTCAACTGCAACCAAACACCGCAATAGTGCAAAAGCAGACGAACGGAAAAAGACCGAAAAAGGGAATTGAAAAAAAAAGCGAGGAATGCATCGTTCAAAAACGATTGAGAGCGCGATTTTTTCTTATGTTGAGAATGTTGTCATGAGACATAGAATAATAGCAAGGCCATCCATCCGATGTACTGGATGCCTACTAAGACGATTCGGTTCATCACATCGTAACACCTTAAAATATCTCAGCTCTCTCTTTTGCATATTTCTTTCTGATTTCCAATGTGTGTTCTATTTGTTTAATTTTTGCTTCGTAATTCAATTCAATCTCTTCTTTTAATATCGTTGCTCAAGATTTCTACACGTCCAGGAACTTGGGCAATGGAAGAATTTCAAATAGAACTTTTGCCGATTTTCGTCCGTACGATTACGAAGAGTTTTGCGTATTCAGTATGGTTTGACTTTATTCGCTTTTTTTACGATTTATTTACGACTTCGAACAGCATGGCACTACCTCTCCTCATGCAAAGCATCATTTCGTATGATGTCCAACTTCTGTCGCCTATCTTCTACCAAGATTCCTTCCTCCATCACCATCTGAAGTTTCTCAACGGCGATAGATGAAAACGAAACAGTACTGTATACACGCTAAATTGGCATCAGCAACCGATAATCGGCATGCAAAAATAACAAACAGGCATGTGGGTCGTAAAAGTGAAATGGCGCATGTTTGAGCGATATGTAACAAGATGTCGACTGTGAGATGGGCCGCGCTATGCAGCTGTCTATGTGTCGCATTCGATCTTCACTTGCTTGGGTAGATGATCTTCTTACGCGTCGTATCTCCAAAAGAATAGTTGCATTTTATTTATTGTATGATGCGTGCAGCTGCCCTCTGCAGTGTGTTGCCCTTGTACCAAACAGTTTGTGTTCCGCGTTGAGTGTATCGTTCCGTCATGAGCTATTGTCCGTCTTTTATTTTCGAAGCGAATAACGAGCGTCCTTCCCTCAAGAGGAAACCCGTGTTCCATCCATGAGTGTGCCACAGCTGCATTTACATATCGCTTGCGAGATTTTCATGAACATTTATTAACTTTTAGCATCAGTTTTTCGGGCCTAAACCGTTTTTGATTCTGCTTTTCCTTTTTTGTCTTTTTTTTTCTAAATCTTTCGACTTCGAGGAGCCGCATTTTTCCTTTAATCTCCCATCTGAACAGCGTTCATGACTCTCAAAAAATTTTGTCGGAGTTTGTTGTTACGTAATATTCAGTGAGCACCTGTTAAAGTATATTGATCAATGTAAATGTTTCTGGATAATTCTTGTGTTTTTATGGGATGCATTTAAATTTTTTTTTTCAGTAAAACAAAGAATTTCTTGTGGCGACCACACATATAACTGTAAATTATTCCCCCTATAGCTGTAGAAAGTAGCTAGTTCGGCTCCTGTAAATTAAATGAACGAAAACAGATTAGCAAAATGCGTGAACGTCAACTGTCTTTGCCGTTCGGCGAGCGCCTTCTACTTCCGTCCCCTACGGCAACTCAATCCTATTTCCAGAGCTTTTCGCTTTCACCTTTAATTGTTTTTTGTCCTGTTTACTGTGGGAGTAATAAACATCACATTGTTGTGCTAAAGAAGCGATTTACGCGCAAAGCTTGGGCAAAATTTTTCACTCATCAAAAAAGTTCACATGACGGGTTTGTTTGTAGATTTATGTGCTATTTATGCTAATTCGGGCTTTTCATAATTCTTTTTTTTTCTGCTGTAATTAATTCTAAAAACCACCCTGGATTTCATGTGTTCATATCGTAGTTCTTAAGTAGCTAACATCTTCCACCAAGCAGCATTTTATTCGGCATTGTTGTTGCAATGATAGAGATATTGTAAGCACTATAGCCAGCCAATAGCTCGCACCTATATGCACTCACTCTTTGCAGTTAAGGCACGTCATGTTATGAGATGCCTGTGCTTATATGCCTCGATGTGACGGTACAGTGATTCGAGCTTAGAGCCGGAAATGGTAATGCCATACAATATGGAACAAGCATGTTCTGTAGCTAGAGGCAGAACACTGAAATCTCATGAACATGACATAAATTCGTCGTAGTTCACAATTTTTGTGTAAATTTTGACAAGCTCGGATTTGGGAGATTCAGGAAATTTGATGTTCGGCTAAACTGGTGATAATATCCTGGCAGTCGTGAGCAAATCACATACTAAAGATTCACATAGTAGGTCAAGAGCAATCACTTGATCACAGGTTGGGAAAGAATGTTTTTGAGGTCATCAGTGTGCTTAATTTAATTCTAGAACATTCATGGTGCTAACTAAATCACTTCATCGTTGATTTCGAAAGCACATGTCCTGTAGACCTGGTAGCACGCTATCTTATTTGTTGGAACAAAATCTTTGTTTGTGACACTCTTAAGATTTTCGAGTATAACAAGTTGTAAAATCTCAGCTGCATATATGCTAGTGACCATTAGGAATTGCATAAGTAATTGTATGTACTTTGTGAGTGCTCAGTCCAATACATTGGCTAGGTTTTATTGTTTCAGAAGTTTGTCATATATCATTTTCTAGATGCAAATGATATCTGGAATCAGTACTTTTCAGTTGTTGTAAATCCAGTTCAGATCAATTTGCCGAGTTGAATAATCGTTTTCTTGAATGATGGTATTTCGTTGACTCGTATTTCATGCTATTTTTGGCCTTTTCATCTTTTATTTGCTGTAATTCATGGCAAATTTCTTGTTGAACGAAATTGTTGGCTAAGAACGCATAGAGATTATGATCATAATTTGAAGTCGATAGCTAGCTTATTCAAACATTTCCGTTTGGCGTACGCTTGTTTAGTTCAGTAGTTGTCAGTTGGAATGACAAATGTGAAAAGGTTCAAGTTGATAGATCCAACCATGCCAACTTAGTTTTGGGCTTATCAGGGAGGTGTGTTCCAGTATTGTTTTGCGACCTTTCCGCAAATGTTTTACTCTAGGATAGGCTGGATCAGTAGGTGTTCTTGGGAAAAAAGCCTCCTAGGATTACTCTCAAAAGCTGAATTCGAAACTGAAATTCAGAACACGCAACATGCTGCATTTATCTCGTAAAAGAACAAAAGCTATCCTGAATACGACTAGCATAGCTGATCGATGACTAGTTTGACGGTTCTGAACACGAATAGAATGACTGATCAGACAACCGGCTGAATATTTTCTCGTTGATCTCCTCGCATATTTTATTTCACTTCATCTGCGAAATAAATAATTGTTCAAAACTTCAGCTATTGAATGCAATGTTTTTGCGATTACTACTCTCGTTGCGAATAAACACTGCTTTAATTTGAATCGAGGTATTCCAGTAAGCGCTAGAGTAATTGAAGTATGGAGTTACTAAAACAATTAATGGCAAAGGCTACAATTACTATTGGCAAACCAATGCTTTCGTGAATCGTCGACGAAATAACATTTCGGAGTAAGTCGGTGCAATACCCGAGTTACTTGGAATTTCTTTAACTAATCAAAAAAGTATTTGTAATCGGCGTGCTATATATGTTATAGAAGTATCAGTGAAAATAAGAATGTATACTCGCCCTCAAAATATGATCGTGCGGTTGGGGCGTGAAACATTGCAATGAAGTTCCGCGAAAAGCTCAATTTCCCTGAACGCACAATGAATGCGTTGTACAAACACATCGAATGAGTGTCGCGCATAAACATGGTGTTAGTGCGATGGAACGTATCGGGGCAGTTTATTGCCGTGGAATATGGATCAGGGAGACTGTCTATTTTATGTGACTCGTTCAATTCGTTTGTAACGATGAAGGACTTCTTAAAAAAAAGAAAAATTGCTGATCCTGTGTAACGTTATCCTTTGTTTTTCTTGTTTTTCTTCTTTTATATTCAATGAAATTCTTTATTAACTCTACGACATTCTCAACACGATTAGTTGTTGAGACCGATATGGATGGTTGGTTTAATTTAATTAATTCCTCTCTATTTTGCGCTTTCTATTGTGTTTGACTTCATAAAATTTACAGAACTTACTAATGAACAAGTAAATGTTAACGACTATACAATAGTTAGTAGTAATTTTAACGATACGTTAAGACTGTATATTAATGTAGGTAGTAGTTTCGTGCTGTGATCGTTGTTTGCATTTAATGAACTCAAAATCGTCTTTACTGAAATTGACTGAATTTCTTAACTGGTTGTGTTTCTTTTCGTTCATTTTTCTCACAAAATTTTCAATGTGTCCGATAAAGTATTTTGCATTTCCGATTGTTATTCCTTATGTTAAGACGACCTAATGTCCAAATTATCTCTTTTTAACTTCTCATTCGCTGGTCTCTTCGATTCGTCATGCATTGCCGAATAGGAAAACGCGGTGGCAACTATTGATTGTAGGTAAAATGTATACACCTAGCACACTCGCTCAACTCATACGATTTTATTTGTTGGAAACGCATGGCCTTTCTTCAGGGAGTGGAAGCTGACTAAAGAGGAAGAAAAAATTTGTTGAAGAAAGTTGTGTGTTTGTTTTTTCATTGCGTCAAGAGGGGAGGCAATTTTTTCAGCATGTGTTTTCTCTTCCCTCGTATCAGAGCTGTTCCCATCCGAACAAGAAAGCTTCTGAACCACTCGTTACTTTCTACGACTTGTCCGCCTATCCCTCTAGCACCGTCAGCGTGTACGAAATTAGAGAACGTCTTGCGCCTTGAGCTACGCATGCTGTAAGCCTCCTATAGTGCTATATTTTGCTTTTATGGAGTTGCTTCCAGGAGTCTCTAAAATTTGGATATCATTATTTCTAGGGGAGAGCGGGAAGATGAAACGCGAGGAGACCACCTGTCGCATTTACGACATGTGGTTTCAAATTTTTGGCGAATGCGAATTAATGCTACTATCAGGACTCCATTCTAACCCTCCCCCCCCTCCCCCTCACCCTGTTTGTGCATTTCGCTTAGGGCTTGAAAGGGAAGGGGAGGGCGGAGAATTGCTTTTCTCAATCACAGGAAGGGAGGGGCGACAAAATCAGGAATTTTTAAAAATGAAAATAAGGTAAATTATACGAATAGAGTCGAATTCTACTCGCACTTCACGCTTAAAAACATGCAAATTCAAACAGCAACTAAACAATTAGAAGTTCTTTTTGTTCTGGTCCAATGACTCAAATAGATATACGCTACCCGAGTCCCCTCCGCTTCCTTCGCCGCCTTTCGGCATACCAATGGATAAGCCTCTTCCCCCACTGCTGAGGAGTTACTTAGAAACCCGTTCTCCATTTCGCGGGACTGAAATTGCGACCGTTGAGTTTATAATATGCTTTTTGTGATGAGCCCATATTGTCGGGAAGGGGTTGGGGGCGGGGATGGTGTCTTTGTTAGAGAATAGGTGCTTCGCGCGTTGGAAGCGGTGGCTTCATGGGGACAGTGCATTACTTCTATTCCACCTCCATTTGATCCCTTGAATAATTTCCATAGACGAAGTGATAAAAATTGTATTGTTGTCTTTGGAAGTGCCATAGTGGGCACTGTATTCAGGCGAATAATATGATTTGCCAAGGAAACCGAAGCGGACGCGTTCACGCCGTTTCTGAGCTAGTTTTGTCCGACTGTTTGCTCATTTCTCTCTTCCGGTAATGTCCAGGTGTTTCTTTTGCAAAGACATGTTTTGCACAACCGCATGAGAGGATTAAATTTCCAACACATTATTCATCGTTTAGTTAGAATTGAAGGCTAGGCTTTATTTGCCTGCTGTTTCTTTGATATGGGAAGACCTGGCCAAATGCTGGCTTTTTTGATTCCTCAGTTAACCGTTTTTCCTGATAGTATCGTCGTGTGCTGATCTCATCGATATCTCATTCATTTCTTTATGAAATATTGAAACTTGATATCTTTTTTTTTCACCCACCATTTCCTTCGTTGCTCCTCTGTCGTCTTCGCTCTGATAAAAATCATGCACAAGTACAATGTAGGATGCCAAAGTCGCATTATCACTCAATCACTAATCTCCACTTTGCGGCGATCTGCCGATTGGCGCTATAGGGCGGTTGTCGAGCAAATACATTGATAATGCCCTCTTGGAGATGTAGGATTTCTTAACTCTTCCATTTTTTGCCATATCCGGTGTGTGACGCACTACGCGGCTTTGGCTGCAACCGCTCAGCACTTCTGTTTGTTGTTTCTTTCTTTAAATTTTATTACTTGCATCGCTTTATGGGTTTCATGCAGAGGTCTTTCATTTTTGATGGTCATACTGGTTGAACTGGTTTTAAATAACCATGTCACCGCATCTTTTTTCATTGGTTTATATCTTTCTGCTTCAAGTGCCATTTTCATGCAATACCTATTCGCATGGAGCACTGCATTTCAGTATTTCGTCTTATCTTTTAATTAGCACCACCAAAGGATGGTTTGATACCTACTTTAACGAAAGCTGAATCCTCCTTTGTTGAGAAGGGGGGAGATTCAAATCGGCACAGAGGTTCAAGCATAAATCGGCCTACAACTCGACGTATCAAACTGGATCAGGGTGGTCTTCTTTTTGTAGGGAAGGATATGGAAGGAGAGAGGGGGGATGGGGGTGGGGGAGGGGAGGAAGGAGAGATGAACAGTGGTGCAGGAAAGTAGCGCTTCAGCTCACGCTTCAGTAACACGCGCAAATATCATCACACCCATGATATCCTAATCATTCAATCACTGAAATGGGCTCAAGTTTGAGTCTCTAAAATGACCATTGCACAAATCTATCACTTCTTCGCCATTTTATTCATATATGCGACGTGTGTTCTATGTGATAGATTTCGAACTATTTGATGGCTGCTTCGTCGTGTTAATTACCACGGAACACTCGTTTAAGATCAACGCAAAGGGCATGGAACTCGACGATCTCGGCCCTCCTCCTTTCTCGCGTTTCTCCACCGTACGCGGTAATCATTCTTTTATCACCTATATCTCGGAATTTTTTTTTTAGATGACAAAAAGAACTCGATTTGAAATCCATAGAAAATGTGACGAAGATCGACCGCAACAATAAAATCGAAAAGAAATAGTTGATTAGTTGAAGTGATCGTTCAATTCCAACCACACTATCCAGATGATTATAGAAGGAAAGGAATGAACTGAAACAAGAGCTCGTCGTTTAATTCGTATTTTATAACGCGACTATGATTGCCCATGGTCTTTAAAATTTCTCAGTTTGCATGTGCTAGGAGCATTTGAGATGAAGCAACCAATCCTGGATTAACATGGACGTTAAGGATGAACTAAGTGTGAACTCGTGCTTAGTGAATTGCAGAAAATGTCAAGTAATTCACTGGATATCAGTTTCCGCAAGGGACGTATGGAACCCACCTCCACATTACCGTACTTGATTTGCTCCCGCTGAGAAAATTATGGTATCATTCGTATTAAAAACGAGATACGGAGAAGTGTGAGGAAGAGCAGCTGTAAGAGCTGTAGTTGAAGTCAAGCAACTGCGTTGTTTTGGTTCGGCAACGGTGTACACGAATTACACGGATATTTTGGCATTTTGGCTATGCTTCCCTATTTATATGCTTGTTCATATTATCTATAGAAAAGAAAATGAGCTTGTGTAAGCTATACGTCGCCTCTGGTGTGCTTTACATAAGCAAACATTTCAATGACTGATTTGTGCATGCTTTACTGTCATTTGGTTGACAAAGCATCATGGTCTGTTGCACTGCGCACATGTCACATTTTCACAATTCGACAGCTGTTCTATTGGCAGACGATCCTTTGTGTATCGAGTAGCGATGATCTGCATGTAACATACGTAGGCAGCAATTAATTATGCGCGCTGCAAGCATGCAAGTAGGATTTATAAACTTTGGTGTGCGTAAATGAGATTTGTTATTTCTCGGGGAATAAATAATACCTTTACAATTTCGAACACTCCATTTCCAAGCGAGTGCCTAAAAGAGATACGCATTCTACGAGAGTTTTTTCATTTGTGATGGAAGAAGAGCGCAGATTAGTATTAGCTTTCCTCTATGAACGGGCAAAGTTTTTTTTTTCTTTGAACATGTGAAAGGTTTGACAATGGGACGGTATTTAAAAGCTGTAAATCGAGCATTCCAAAATGTGTTAATTTACGGTTGATGCTTATCTTTGAATTCTTATGTGCATCCAATTGCGTCACTTGGCCAAGTAATAGGAGGCTATACAGTACCGGTTAGAAACTTTTCGCCTAATTTCTTTCCAGTCCAGAATCAGGGCTATGCTCAATTTTTTTTCTTTTCGTTTCCTGACCTATATGTGATGCTTACGAGAGTCCCGTGCTCCGCTTCATTTGCACGGTATGATCATAACACATTTCGCATCCCATACACCCCCTCTTTACTCGCTCCTCTCCAATACTTTTTCGGTTTACATGCAATGAAATCGCACTGTTTGGCGAGCGCAACCGTATATTATATCATGCCCTTTGTGAATACTGTACGGTCGGTCCTTTCGCAATCCTTTTCAACGTTCGCTTAATGAAGCAGGTGCTGACGAGCGGCAATAAATTGCGTTTAGGGACAACAGCTAATCGCTTTGGATATCAATGCATTCACATTCAACAGTGTTCGCTTCATTAAGCGGTCGTATAATTGCGTGAATTGTGTGCTTCAACGGCATATTAAGACGTGGTGCCGAGTGACACCGCTTGAATCGGACGGAAACCTTTGGAAGTCAAAAATGCCCCTATGGGAAATGTCTCATTTCCTGGGGAGGGGGGGGGTCGTTATTATGGGTCAGAAAAAATTGCATTGAAAAAGTGAGTGCATTTTTAGGAAGCTTTTTTTCTGTCATTTTTCTTCACATGAATTATGATTTGAGCTTCTGTTTATGTCTTTCAATTCACCATATATTCCTTTTTCCATCGGTTGTGCATACGTCATTCTGGAAGTGCTATAAACAATACAGGCCCGGACTTCTAAACGTTGAAATATTACAACAACTTTAACAAGTTCCTTTCAAAGTAACTGACAATGTGGAGAGAGGGGGTAGGAGGTTCACGCTTGAAATTTTTTGGGAAGGAGATCGGAGAGATAAGTAAATGAACGTCTTGTGAACCCAAACTGCAATATGAAATGTCTGCATTCACACTACAGCAAATGAAAGTGACCGAGCTTTTTATTTCCAACTTTTTGTGGCGAAATTTAAAAACTACATGCAAATAAGTGAGTGAAAACCACTTTAGCGAGAAGTATTCGAACCGTTGAGTTTATTTTACATAATGACTTTTCGAATGCTTTTGCCAGGCAAACGTTTGCTCTCCCTTCCCCCATGTTTCCACTGATGCATCAGAGTCGTTACGCCTCTAAGGATTCTTTCATCATGATGACGATTTGTGATTGTCAGTGTGATGCACCCGATTTTTGTGTTTAACGATGTTGCGGTTTTTCTATGTTAACGCGTAGGTACTAACAACGCAATAAATGAAAGTAAACGATTGAAGATTTAAGAATCCTTTATGAAACAGCCTCGACATATTCACTACTGCGCTAACTTTAAAACGAAAAAAAAAATTCGATCCTCATCAACGGTTAAACGATTTCCATGCTACCTATCGCCTATCGAATTCATTGCTCTATCGAAGCGCTGGCTATACGACACAGGCATACAGTGAGATTTTCATCCTCTATGAACGAAGGATCGTTTTAGAATGGATTGAATGATAGGAATTTTTCATTCAATTACGGCATTCGAGTATGTGGTCATAAATTTCCAAAACAGACGATAGGTTAGGCGATCATTTTTGATAAGTAATTGATAAGTAAATTGATAAGTAATTTTCCGTTCTACGACTTTCGTTTAATGAACATTTGCATAAATTCAGTAAATTCAACAAAACTGAATTAACTAAAACTATGCAGGAATAAAATACTAAGCCATTGTGAGCATTTTTATGAATCGCTTTCCGAATATAAGGGCCTAAATTTCGCTTTCATTTTTGCATATTAAAAAAGAGCGCGATAAAGCAACTAATCGATTATCGAAAAACATAATGAGAATAGTATAGAAGCCAATTGATCGATGCGTTGGCGATCGCTATTCAGGCAGTGAAATCGATCTTCTTCGATCACTTTCGTTTTTCGGCGTATTTTTTTCTTTCGTTACGTAATGCATTACATCAAACAACACTTTTTTTTAAAGCATGTAAACATGAGGAAATTTAGAGTCGGTGGTACCTTACTTAGTGATACTGGTTTGAAAATTCCGAACTGTGTGACACCTTTTCGGGTAGGGGTGATCATTTTCAAAAATACAAGGAATTTTCGAAAAAAATTTTGGGTGGTCCGGGGAAATAGGTCAATTTTTTTGCAGAATATGCCAAAGAAATGAAGAACCTGTAACATTATTTCAGTTTTGAAGTAAACTGGGCAGTAGAGTGAGCTGTTTGTCGCAAATATCGATGACGTTGTAGAGAAAAACAAAACTGATTTTTATTTTCAAGGATTTCCAACAGTTGTTATGTTCGTTTTTTGTCAAGCATATGCCCCGGCGAAACATCTTAAGGAACGTTCAAAGAAACCATCACATCCATAAGACTATAAAGCAACGCATCGATCTTTAATAACGGAATTGTGGTACAAGGATGGCTTTGTTTTCTGGAACCATAAGCAGCAAAATGAATCGCAGCAGAAGCGATAAAATATCTCAATTATTGTTTGGTTTTTTGTGACTGGGCGTGGTGTTCGTTTCAACTCAATCATGGTAGTAAAATGATATTGTTAACCAGTAAGAAGTATATGTTTAAGTGGATTGTTATGAAATGTGATCACTGTGACCTCGAGACACGAAGCGTGCGTCACCACTGCTTCTGATAATCTTTCGGTTTTTTTTTTTCAGACATCGCGCAGTTACTGTACCAAAAAGTTTTCCACTGAACTTTCTTGCAAAGGTGTTCTTTACGACAGGGTTGAGAAGCAGAACAAGTACACCAGGATTACTTCGAAGTATAATTTACTTCGAACGGCATTTTTATGAAGAGAATCTTGAAGAGAAATGTTTGTAGGGTTTTGCTTTCTAAAGCACAATTATGAGTGCAAATCGTATTTGTGGCAACTGTCATTTTGGTGAGACTTTGAACTCGACCTTTCTTAGTTCGCATTCTCGACCTTTTGGGTTTAAAACACTGAACACAATCCATTTATTATCTTCTCTAGGGCACTCGATTTTTTCTGTTTTTTTTTAGTAAGCCTTCCTTTACAACACGATAGACGAAGCCATTAATCTTTAAGCCAAATAGTAGTACAGATAACACGTTCCTCTTCTAATAAGCACATTCATTACGTACTTTTGTTGCTATTCCCTTTCTCTTATCATGCCGTACGGGTGCGAGTAGTAAAACAATAGTCATCTCAAAAACTTATCAGTTATCTGATCAGAGAAATATATGTGTATTGCTTGCATTGCTTGTGCAGTGAATGCCATTTGATAAAACCGTGGACCTGGATGGCATCGCGAATTGACTATGCAAATGTGAGCATTCAGTCGGGAGAAGTGTAGAAAGTTTTACTGTTATGCTTCTCGACGCAGTTGCTTTCAAACAATCTCATCTTTTTGTTGCTAATCATATTGATTTTGCGTTTCGTTGACAGTTGTGAGCCGAACAACATGAACCATTTTGTTGTTGGCTGCAAAAGAACTATTCAAAACCCAACAAAATCTATGACCTAAAGAATTAATTCTTGAGTCCAATAAACCAACTGGAAAAATTCAAGAAATCAGCAACGCTCTCTTCATCAAGTAATATGACTCTAAACGTTCGAGCATGCTCAGCTTAATGAGGCCGTTAATGAGGTTCATTACTTTACATTTTTGGAATACTTTATTTCATTTCAATGCAATTTTGCGCAGTAAAGTTTTGACAATAGCCGGCTTGGCCCTATAAACTCCCAAAAGCTATTGCAATACCTTATATGAGGAAAGAGCACATAAAATATCGAAGCTAAGTTCAGTACAAAATTAAGTGTTATCCTTTGCCTTAGTAGAACGGTTTAGTTTTAATATTTTCTCCAGCTTCAATCTGTCGCCTCATAGTTTAAGAACGTTTCATAATTAATTGTGGTATGCATTTCGTGACGGCAATTCTAACTGTTCTAACTTATTTTAACTTACAGTGTAGCTGCGCTAAAGCAAGTAACAGAAGATGAGGCACAATGATATGAAAAAGCAGCTAGAATGTCATTGATTAAGCCGAAGGACGAAAATGCTTTGTTTATTTTTATAGTTCGCCATAATTGAGCGGCATTTTGCATAAGCACATTGCTTTCTTTATATAATTCCGTTCTCGTATTTTTTAACCCTGCAAACATGTCGAGATGATAAGACAACTGATATTGTCGTGATAGTGATTAAGAAATGCTAAAAAAATGCCGACTTTTCTTCTATCGCTACGCCAAATCAAAGAATCATACGTTTAGAACTGAGCGTTTGTTATTTCTATTCCAGCCATAACTTCGATGAGTCAAAGAAAGGATTTATAAAATCATTTTGTATCTTACTCGGATTCATAAATATCGTCTATTCTATTCGCGTCTCTCTCACTTGATAATTTTTTCTGTCATACGTCAAAATGGTTCTAAATAGGTTTCATTATTACGGCAACGTTTTTGGTTATTCCCGAATATCAGAATTCTTTTACAAGTTCCAATTCAAGTCATGTTTCGATTCTCATTGTTTCATGATCACAGTCCACTCCCTCACCAACATATATCTTAACTATGATGAACTTGGGCTTTCCCCTCTATATTAGGTACAGTAAGTGACGATCATCTAAATGCGTTTTAACGTTACATGTTACGTAACTTATTGCCCTCATCGTGTCGTCGTTCTTCGTTCTTAATGATTTCGCTGTGAACTTTTTCGTCATCGATGGTCACATTCGTTCGCCGAAGGCCATAAATATCTCCGTTGACCATCTTGTCATGTCATTTCACCGGCCGCGATGCGCATCAAATGGAAAACTGCACCGAGGACTGACAGTCGATGAAATTGTCTCGACCTTGCTGCTAGGTTAACTCTAAGAAATTGTAATGGTTTAATTAGAGCGCAGAACTAACTGCTTAAGGCGAAAAACTTGACTGGTCCGATCAAAAAGAAACGTCCAAGTTATCTCTCTCTAGTTCTGTGAATGAGAGGATACAAATTAGTCAAAAAACCTTTCGATTGTAGGCGATTTTATTAATAAGTGATTGGTTCATGTTGTGATTTAAGTGATTTATTCGATCGATTTCTTGGTCCGTTTTTATTCTAGGGGCTCCTGATTGATTAAATTTTTCCAGAAGTGGCTCTCACTGAAAATTTTCACAGAAGTTTCGTGACAAGATTTTAGTAAAATGTAAGACCTACTCGCTGACCTCTTCAGCTGTCATATACACTCATTTATATCAATTTTTTACCCCTTCGAATATTAAAACATTGTTTGCTCATCTGTGATGGCATGCCACTTATCCTATCCATTGCAGAATTCACATTAAATAAGTAGAAGAGCGGACTGCTTCTTGTGATTTATATTTGTCTTATATGAACTGAAGTTTTGTTCGGTCCTCTCGGCAAGTGGTAGTCACGTTAGCTAGGCAGTACATAAATTACGCTCGCTTCAACTAATTAAATGAGACTTATTTATGGTTTATTACGCTTTTTGAATTGATTCGAAGGAAAATTTCTGAGCCCTCCTCAGAAATCTGAGTCCCCCTCAATCCCTCTTAATCCCCCTCAGAGGGGACTGCAAAGAATTTTGGACTTTTTCGTTTCACTTTTTCACATCTCTGCTAGCAACCACTCGTCTAAGGTATTTCAGAAGTATTGAGCTTATCGAAGATCGCAATTTTATTTTTCAGCCAGTGAGTGGTCTCTTCAATGAAGTGTAATATCACAGCGCAGTTGTTTTGTTTTTTTCTTGCGTTTTTATGCCAAGTAAAATCGTTGCAATTAGATAAATGGTGTCATATACGCCCACTGTTTCGCGGCTTTTAAAACATGACTTATGTGCTAAGTCGAAGGCGTTTTGTTTCTTCATACAAACATTCAAGATAGGTGCCATCAGGAGCGGATGTGTTGGAACAACATAGCGCGGTGACGTACTCTATTTCGAGATCCTCTAATGATGTAAAAGTGCACTTTACAGCCTCATTGAAGAGATGAAAAGACATTCATTTAGAACTGCATCAGCTATTGATAATCGAGAACGTTTAAGGATTATTTAGCTTTTCGTTCAGCTTCATAAATCAAAATTAGTACGCCTGATTAAACTATTGACAAGAAATATTCTTCCTAAGCTTCTGCAACGATTTTACACACGAAAAGATATGCAGCATTTGATTTTGTTTGGTAACGATTCCAGTTGTCCATTCAAGACTTCGATTGTTGCTCGTACTTAAGATCTATGGCAATTGCTCTCGCAGATAGCACAGACACAACTGAACGAATATGCGAAAATTTTATGCAAACGTGATCTTTCATTGAGAGTTGTTTGCTTACAGTTGTTGCGCTCTTTCGAGATCGGCATCATACAATGGCGAACAAGCTCTACAGCGTTTCTTCTGCTAGGAATCTTTGAATGCCCTGTTTATGCACGTCTGCTATATGACGTTGTTCATGTGCGCTACAGGCACTAACGTTACAGTGAAAGTACTGAAGTGGTCCTAAGAAAAAGAAAAAATCGCATGTGTGCGTTCTGCAAAGATCCTGAGGGTATCAACATGATTTTGCTTACAACAAGATATTGGTAGAAAGCGATCATTTAAACTGGACTGATTCATTATCCTTCTGTAAAAGATCAGTTGTCCGATTAATCGATCGTCATGAGTAGAACAAATCGAAAATGCTTTTTGCTGCCACAACATCTATATGAGAGAATGATACTGAGATTAGTTGTGCGTTATTGTTGATAATCTAAATGAAGCAAGGCATAGTTAAATGCTACGACAAGTATTAATTTTATACTTCGATACCCTTAAATGTGCCCCCCATTTCGCGCACAAAGCATTCTCATCACACGAACATAGAGCGGAACATTAAAAATACCAATTAAAAGGAAGTGAAAATGCTCCAAAAAATCCCCGAGGATAAGTAGCGTTTTATTTAATCGTCCGATTATCTTGCGAACAGTCAATAATTTGTGAAGTGGATAGCGTTCATTGAAGGAGGCGAATAAGAGGAGTTTAGAGAAGAAGAGTATAAAAAAGGTGTCTCTTTAGAGCGTGTCGAATGTTACCGAAAATTGGCACAATTTGAACAAATTTTCTACTTATATGTTTCAGCGCATTCTTTTTTTTTTTTTTTGCAATTCGCATCGGTCGAAAAAATTGCTGAATTTTTCCTCCAAAGGAGTTCATTTATTTAAAATTCCGTGTTGAGATACGATCACTTTTGGCAAAAGTGGCCAAAATTTCCACAATTTTGACGAAACAACTGCGAAAATCGCTTGTAATCAAAATGAAAAGCAATAGGAGTTAAAGGACCGAATATGTGCAGAGAGTATTTCTGAAACTGAATATAAAAAAGGAGTCTTTATTTTTATATTGGAGGCACTTTTTGAACCGAAGCTCCTTTATTCAATCAGGCTCATCCAAAATTGCCTTCAATTAGACGTACAAAATTAGGCGATTTGCGCTTTTATCGAAGCGATCCAAAAGAGTGCTGTTGTTCTCAGCTCGTTTATTTTCTGATAACTTCTACGAAATTGAGCTTCTGTGCTGTTTCGATTCATTTTATCGACAGTGTGTGTTATTTGCAATGCCGTAATTAGCTGTAAGTTGAGATGGGATGTCGCGTGATCAGCAGTGCATCTGCTTTTGAAAAAAAAAATTTATAAGCCAATTTTGTTGTGTTCATTTTGTTTGCTTTTTTTTTCCGATGATTTAAATATCGCGATTTTAGCTGTGACTATTATGAGGCTAATAGCAGTTGCTAACTGAAAAATATCAGTTACGCTCAACAAGGAACAAACACTCCTCACACGACGATACAGCTGCCCATGTTTGCTGGCTTTGATGTTTTTTTTTTTGTCATTCAAAGGCCGTATTGCTGCTCTGTAGCTATTACAATTGTGCACAATGCTTCGAGCACTGCGAATGAGTAAGCATGTCGCCATAACAGCTTTTCGAACAACTGTGTGTAAATATGTGCGGCGCTCGGCATACATCGTTCAACTAAACGATTGACGTGACTGATCGAATCCAACTTTCATAGGCAGTCTTTTACCTTCATGTCGGCTTTTGGCTATGGTTTCAAAAAGGGGGGCACATGCAAATCGCCGCTGAATTGTAACATAAAGACAGTAGCTGATTAAGCATTGACTCATTGAATCATATATTATGTATTCGTCAAAGCTATTTACTTTGAGAGAGGCTAATTGCTGTCAAAGGCAGCGCTTTTGGACCTACAATATCCGGTTTGCCCAATTTGCCCAACTACCTATTATGAGCTATTGATCTGGTATCAAGTGAGTAATTCAGTTCGCTCCAAATGCTGAGGCCATCGTGAAAGATCTACTGGCCACTTTTCTTGGCCCTTCGAAATCTTCGTAGGAAACAAAATCATCCTGGAAACGAATTTCACCGATCAAACGAACTGCCTAGGCACAAGCGACCAGTTAGAGGGCGATCTCTTGTGGGGTATGAAGAGGCATTAGGATGGGATGTGCAAAGCGCCGAAATGCGCAGCTACAACAAAAAAGTTATACAAGTGTGGAACGAAACCACTTTAGCGATACGGTGACATAGAGTTTCAGTTCTGGTTTTTTGCGATTGCCACATTCTATTCTGGTACCTTTTTGATGCCCCATAGTCGCTTCCTCTTCCCTTGACTCTCTCTTTCGTGCGTTGGTACGTTACTATGTGACTTGATACTTTATCGCTCCGTGCCGTTACGATTCTACAAAAAAACATACAGAAAATGACTTTGGCATCCAAATAGAAATCATGCGATATTGTTTTGCAAAAAGAAAATTTCGCTTTCCTTATTTATGTTTGAATAGATGAGCTCTGCTTGCAAACATTTCTTGCACGGGGAAGTCCCCGCGATATGCGCATATCCCCGTGATACGCACATCACCAAGGTGCGTCTTCAGTTGTCGACCATCTCAATATGCAATTGAGTCGATGAGGCAAACACGAAGGTCGTCGTCGACGGCAAACAATCAAATTTTGTTCAATGATGCTGGGAACAACGATATGGCGTTTAATCGATCACATATCTTTTGAGTGTTTCTTTGTTCACTCTCTCTACTGAGATGGCAATACGGTGGGAAGTGGATATCGTTTGTGATTTTAGCTCACTGTAAAGTGTCCTCGGTTGAACACACAACGAATCACTGGATAACGAACAATGTATCGCTGAAACGAGTGTAATCCAGTATCGCTCAAAATCGAATATCATCGGTGACTGCAGCTGTCGCAGTCATGAACTCTGATGGATCTAAAGTTAATATCGTACAATAATTGCGAAATGTCAGTGGAATAGAGCTTTGATATTGTCGAACTGTGTGCGATAAAAGCAAACTATGGGCGAGCACTAATAGAGCTTTTCTATGAGAACGATCGGAAGCCAACTGTATATCTTCATGGGTGATTTGATGCATGGCGAGATATAAAGGGGGTACTTCGTGCACTACTGAACGGAGATGAATCTTCCGAGACATCACTTGAAAGGTGTCGGCAGTTATCCAGGTACTACTGATCACAAGGACTGGAAAAAGAGGATGAGAAATCAGAAGATTTTTAGGCGGACGATTCATTGGGTGTTCCAGGAATAAATCCACGCCGAACTGCGGCCGCCGCAAAGAGAAGTGGAAGAGCGGCAGCGTTTAGTGGCAGCCGCCGGGAGAAGGAGAGAAAAAATAGACAAAGTGGGCCGCAGCGGCCGCCGGTTGGGGCGAGTGTCGCACGAATAGGGCGTGCACTGGTCGCAGGACGCGGTGCCTGCTCGCACACCTCTACGGACTCAGCCCACAGACAACGAACCTCCGCCATCAGGCGTCCACCTGATTCCCTCTTCCAGTATCTCCGGCATAAGAGAAGTGGAAGAGCGGCAGCGTTTAGTGGCAGCCGCCGGGAGAAGGAGAGAAAAAATAGACAAAGTGGGCCGCAGCGGCCGCCGGTTGGGGCGAGTGTCGCACGAATAGGGCGTGCACTGGTCGCAGGACGCGGTGCCTGCTCGCACACCTCTACGGACTCAGCCCACAGACAACGAACCTCCGCCATCAGGCGTCCACCTGATTCCCTCTTCCAGTATCTCCGGCATAAGAGAAGTGGAAGAGCGGCAGCGTTTAGTGGCAGCCGCCGGGAGAAGGAGAGAAAAAATAGACAAAGTGGGCCGCAGCGGCCGCCGGTTGGGGCGAGTGTCGCACGAATAGGGCGTGCACTGGTCGCAGGACGCGGTGCCTGCTCGCACACCTCTACGGACTCAGCCCACAGACAACGAACCTCCGCCATCAGGCGTCCACCTGATTCCCTCTTCCAGTATCTCCGGCATAAGAGAAGTGGAAGAGCGGCAGCGTTTAGTGGCAGCCGCCGGGAGAAGGAGAGAAAAAATAGACAAAGTGGGCCGCAGCGGCCGCCGGTTGGGGCGAGTGTCGCACGAATAGGGCGTGCACTGGTCGCAGGACGCGGTGCCTGCTCGCACACCTCTACGGACTCAGCCCACAGACAACGAACCTCCGCCATCAGGCGTCCACCTGATTCCCTCTTCCAGTATCTCCGGCATAAGAGAAGTGGAAGAGCGGCAGCGTTTAGTGGCAGCCGCCGGGAGAAGGAGAGAAAAAATAGACAAAGTGGGCCGCAGCGGCCGCCGGTTGGGGCGAGTGTCGCACGAATAGGGCGTGCACTGGTCGCAGGACGCGGTGCCTGCTCGCACACCTCTACGGACTCAGCCCACAGACAACGAACCTCCGCCATCAGGCGTCCACCTGATTCCCTCTTCCAGTATCTCCGGCATAAGAGAAGTGGAAGAGCGGCAGCGTTTAGTGGCAGCCGCCGGGAGAAGGAGAGAAAAAATAGACAAAGTGGGCCGCAGCGGCCGCCGGTTGGGGCGAGTGTCGCACGAATAGGGCGTGCACTGGTCGCAGGACGCGGTGCCTGCTCGCACACCTCTACGGACTCAGCCCACAGACAACGAACCTCCGCCATCAGGCGTCCACCTGATTCCCTCTTCCAGTATCTCCGGCATAAGAGAAGTGGAAGAGCGGCAGCGTTTAGTGGCAGCCGCCGGGAGAAGGAGAGAAAAAATAGACAAAGTGGGCCGCAGCGGCCGCCGGTTGGGGCGAGTGTCGCACGAATAGGGCGTGCACTGGTCGCAGGACGCGGTGCCTGCTCGCACACCTCTACGGACTCAGCCCACAGACAACGAACCTCCGCCATCAGGCGTCCACCTGATTCCCTCTTCCAGTATCTCCGGCATAAGAGAAGTGGAAGAGCGGCAGCGTTTAGTGGCAGCCGCCGGGAGAAGGAGAGAAAAAATAGACAAAGTGGGCCGCAGCGGCCGCCGGTTGGGGCGAGTGTCGCACGAATAGGGCGTGCACTGGTCGCAGGACGCGGTGCCTGCTCGCACACCTCTACGGACTCAGCCCACAGACAACGAACCTCCGCCATCAGGCGTCCACCTGATTCCCTCTTCCAGTATCTCCGGCATAAGAGAAGTGGAAGAGCGGCAGCGTTTAGTGGCAGCCGCCGGGAGAAGGAGAGAAAAAATAGACAAAGTGGGCCGCAGCGGCCGCCGGTTGGGGCGAGTGTCGCACGAATAGGGCGTGCACTGGTCGCAGGACGCGGTGCCTGCTCGCACACCTCTACGGACTCAGCCCACAGACAACGAACCTCCGCCATCAGGCGTCCACCTGATTCCCTCTTCCAGTATCTCCGGCATATTCTCACCTCACATTATTTCACGATCGTCCAGCTTATTTTCATTTGAATTTTCACTTTCGATGTCTGTACTAATTTTCATTTAAGCGCTTGCTCTGATTACTTCCGAGTATTCGAAATGGCGTTTTCTATCCAGCGCTCCTCATATCCCTTCCTTCACAGTAGTTTCATTCGGTTATCATGATGCGCGTCTGACAGGTCACAATTGTCGTCGGTCGTCTGATTTTCTCAATTACAGCTCTGCATACAATATTGTGAAGCAAGCAACCGATTTCAACGTGATCAAAATAGTACGAACGGTGTTGCTGTCAGCTGCCGCCCTATTTTGGTCACAAGCGAAGCGGCTGTTTGCGTTATCGGATGTTTTGTTTGAGAAGGCACATAACGAAACAGGACACACTCTTCGTTGTCGTCGCTAACTACGCTTTTGAAAAGTCACACGACCAAATTCACTCTTTAGCGTCATCACCATTTCCGCATTATTCTGCATAATCCACTACGACTCGTAGAACAACTCCTCGGTACGCCGTTCAAAAAAGTGCATCCATTTGGTCACATCACTGTGTGATTCGAGTTGCAATAACTAGTTTTCATGGGGCATTCATTTTGCTCAATGTATTGAGGTTTTGCGGTTCGATCCGACGCCACGCCACACTCAGTGTTCGTACGTAATCACTGTGCTCTTCGAGCATTTATTGATGAGGCTACCGAAAAATTGCGGCACAATGCGGCTGTTGGCCGTAGCGTACGGTTACTTTTGAATGTTTATAAGGTAAAACGATCGATCGACGACGCCACATGATCGAATTTTAATCTACGCCGTTTGATGCTCATTCACGTATCATCGTATCATCGAAGAAGTTGAAGCTCCTAGAAAACTCTGGCGAATCTAGGAGTGTGCTGCAACTCTTGTAGTGCTCGAACAGTTCTTCGAAATTTTCCTCATAATATTGAATTATCCGACAGTTTCCTCACAAGTATATCGTCCTTTTTTTGCGGTCTCCCAGAATGTCTTGCTCTTTACTGAGCCCCTTTGTGGTCATTGGGCGTATTCTGATTTGCCTGTGGTCGTTACTAATTCGATTATGGGCATTCGTTTGGCGTAAACGTCGCACACGGATCGTAATTTCACGACGTCGTAATGATTTCGAGCATCAGAGCTCTCCGTTCCTACCTGAATCCGAAGAGCAGACCGATGAGCAAGTCGCAGGTCAGCTTACCAACTGGTTGACTTTTCCACTTTCATTTCTTAGTATCATTACAACAGTTGACAATAAATTTTCGCATATTTATGAACTCCAGTAACTTCGGACGCTTCCTTGTCGTTTGCTTTAGGCAACTTTTTGCTCAACTTTTATCCACTTCCATTAATTGCTTGCAGCTAGTTTCGGCAACGACAAAGAAATCTGTTTTTTTTTTTTCAAAATCTCTAGTTTTGACTAGCTCTTGAGCCCGCATTGTGTGCTATATAGCCGACGAAATGGTTAATGATTTCGTTCTTAAGGCTTTTGCGTTTAACAAATGGCAGAGTATACAGGTTTAGTGAAATACCATATGGGTGCATCTTCATTGTTCAAAAATGTTGTCGCTTTTTTTTTTTAAATGATATTAAAACTACGGCAGTAGTTCCTTCTTTTCAGCATTTTTGTGCATTTTTATACAACGGAATGTGTAAACCGGTGGGAGCACTATTTGTTAAAATTCCAGTCAAAAAGCATATATTTTCTGGAGTAATTAAAGCGAATCAAGAATTTCCGCCTAACTTTAATTATGAGCAACTAAGCCGGCCATATGAAATTCCATTCCGTTGAATTCCGTTTCGTTCCATAAAACGCAACGCTAAAATTACTCATTGTTTGCGAGATTGGCGTTTACCTAAATTAAATCATTGAGTCCACAAATTTAAGCTCGTCATCTCGTTTGGTTACGTAAAGGCTACCCCTTCACACAGTTTTGAGCATGAGTGAGCACTGAAAACATATTCGTTTGTTTGCGCTATGCATCATTGCTCATCATTTCAACAACCGTTCATTTTTCTACCAAAAAACGTCATTAAAGATCGTTTATTAAGGATTTCCTTTGAAAAAAAAAGTGAAAAAAAAACCAATCAGAGAAATTTTTGTCGGATCAAATTATGAACAATTTTTTCTTCAACACACATTGGATGAGTTGTGATCAGCTAATGAAATATCACGATAAAGACAAATGAATTGCTATCAAAGGTAGCAGCTAATAGTATGTATGGATTGCAAGCATCATCATCGCGATCAGTATTTTATTAAATTTTATTTTAGAAGGAATATCCGTTTTTTTTTCGGACTTTTCCATGCATATACATACGAGTTCTTTGTGAGATACGATTCTCTTCAAGTAAATTTTATTCGATTCGTTCAACATCTATACCTTCAGAAGTGAGTTGAATTCAATGCAACTAAGCTGGTTTACAATCAGTTGTTTAAAAAATGTTGCGTAATAACACTCCTTTATCAGCGCAACGTGATCTAATTTTGAATGTGAAGCGTTCATTTGCAATTAGCACGTACATGAGACGAAATGCAGTTCCTCTTTGATTTCTTTTTACCAACTATATCACAATTCCTAACCAATACGTTTTTTGAATATTTCTTTGAATATTGAGTATTATGAATATTTTTGATTATCTACAAGTGAATATTTTTTATTCTTTTTTAAAATGCGATTTTTATTGCATACGCCGAAAAAATTTCTAACGCTCGTGAGAACTTGGAATCGAGGAGAGGGGGAGGGGGGGGGGGGGGGGGGGAAAGCATATTATCTCTTCAACCAAACGACAAAAAAATTCACTACACTTTTCTCGTTAAACTTCGTCATAATGCCCTTGTCGGTCTCCCGTATAATGAAGCGTCATAACCGCTTAATTGAGGATAAAATTCTTGCACATCGAACGATAATAATGGTATGGAGGTTTGGTTATATTACTGAGAAGAATTCGTATCGATCAACGATTCGTATCGATTTTCTCTCACTGAAAGAGTGCAATAAATGTGGAAAGTTGCAAAATTCATTAGTTCGTTTCTGTGGATGCAAAGATGACTGCGCTTTTATCGGGTAAACCTGATTGCTTTCGTCAGCCAATCGATCAAAATGCCGTTGCGAAACGAATATGAATGATTTTGTAAAATGCGACGCATCGATTCTTCTGAATCCAAAAACGTCATTCAAGCAATTTTTCGTTTTCATGCTGCATTTGAATTCGACCACTTGAAGTGACAGAAAAGAGATTTCTCCTCGGTTGGGAATCTGCAGCTACCATTAACGAAAGCAATGTGACATTTGCGTTTGAAATGCTCATAAAATGACTAATAATGTTTGTAGAGCAGCCAATTACACCTTCCTTAATATTAATCTACCCCCCCCCCCCCC